>MU766853.1:57528-137050 GCA_026770625.1 Nicotiana glauca
GAGTCTACCCATATAAAAATCTCTCAAATCGGAGGTCAAATACCCACTCAAAAGTCAACAATTTAGTCTAAGGATTTTGACCCATTTTCATTCAAAAATCCGAAAATACGAAGGAAATCGTGATTAGATTAGTAGGTATTAAGCATAAGAGAGTAAAGAATCATTACCCAATCATTGCTCGCGAAAACCCCTCGAAATTTCTCCAAAAATCGTGCTCTAGAAGTCAAAAATGGAAAATGGGAACGAAGTCCCATTTTCAGAACTTAAGATCTCTGCCAAGGCCTTTTTTCGCTTCTGCGGAAAATTTTCCGCTTCTGCGGTACCGCTTCCGCATCAAAATTTCCGCTTTTGCGGTCCCGCTTCCGCGGTTATGACAGCAACCAGCACTTTCTCGACACGAAAATGAGCATAACTCCCTCATACAATGTCCAAATTCGACGATTCTTTTTGCTATGGGTTCGAAATTACGATACAGATCTAATGGTTCAATGAAAACTTAATTTTGAGCTCATTTACTTAATATGGTACCCCTTTATGTCCAAAGATACGGCGTTGAAACATCAAATAAGAGCGCAATACAACCCGAAACACACCCGAGGCCCCCGGTACCTCAACCAAAAGCACCAACACTTCTTAAAACATTATTCAAACTTGTTCCAATCCTCAAAACACCTTAAACAACACCAAAACCATCAAATTACCTCGAATTCAAGCCTAAGTTCTTCTAAAACTTCCAAAACACGCATTCGATCAAAAACCCAACCAAACCACGTCCGAATGATCTGAAATTTTGCACACATATCCCAAATCACCTAACAAAGCTACAACAACTCTGAAATTCCATTCCGGCCCTCGGATCAAAATCTCACCTATCAACCGAAAATCGCCAAAATACTAACTTTGCCAATTTAAGCCTAAATTTGCTACGGACTTCTAAAATACATTCCGAACACGCTCCCAACCCCAAAATCACCTAACAGAGCTAACAGAACCATCGAATTTCCATTCCGGGGCCGTCTTCACACTGTTCCAATTACGTACCATTTTTCAACACTTAAGCTCTCATTCAGGGACTAAGTATCCCAAAACTCTCCAAAACTCAACACCGAACGTCCCGGCAAACCAAAATGGCAGAAATGAACTTAGGGGGAACAATTAATAGGGGATTGGGGCATAAATTCTAAAAACGACCGGCCGGGTCGTTACATCCTCACACACTTAAACATTCATTCATCCTTGAACGAGCATAAAGAACATACATGAAGTAGTGAAATGATGAAGGTATCGGCTGCGCATATCCTGCTCGGTCTCCCAAGTCGCCTCCTCGGACGATTGACCCTGCCGTTGAACCTTTACTAAAACAATGCTCTTTGATCTCAACTTTCTAATATGTCTTTCCAATATAGCCACTGGCTCCTCAACATAAGATAAATCCTTGTCCAACTGGACTGAGCTGAAATCCAACTCGTGCGACGGGTCCCCGTGATATTTTCGGAGCATCGAAACATGAAATACCGGATGAACTCCTGCCAAGCTGGGAGGTAAAGCAAGTTCATAAGTAACATCCCCAACACGCTTCAATATCTCAAAAGGGATAATAAAGCTCGGACTCAACTTCCCTTTCTTCCCAAATCTCATAACGCCCTTCATAGGCGAGACCCGAAGCAAAACTCGCTCTTCGACCCTATATGAGACATCACGAACCTTCCTGTCCATGTAACTCTTCTATTTGGACTATGCTGTATGGAGTCTATCCTGAATCACCTTAACCTTCTCCAAAGCATCATAAACCAAGTCTGTGCCAATACTCTAGCCTCACCCGGCTCGAACTAACCCACCGAGTCTCTGGTGCTCATAATTAACCTGCTCACAGTTGAGGCACCGAGCTACAAATACGACTAGGCTCTGAAAGATCCAACCTCACAACTAGCTGGCAAGACCTGAACATCCATTGCTATAGGCCTCTTGATGTTGGTAGGTAAGCCAAACTTCCCAAACTCTCTACCCGGCGACTCAAAGCATCGGCCACTACATTAGCTTTGCCTGGGTGATACAGGATAGTGATGTCATAATCCTTCCACAACTCTAACAACCTCCTGTGGCACAAATTTAGATCCTTTTGCTTGAGCATATGCTACTGGGGCATTGGTCAGTCCAAATGACATAACAAGAAACTGGTAATGACCATACCGAGTCCGGAAAACAGTCTTCGAGATATCTGGCTCCCGATCTTTAACTGATGGTAACCTGAGCGCAAATCAATATTAGAAAATACCCGTGCGCCCTGAAGCTGGTTAAATAGATCATCAATACAAGGCACAGGATAACGGTTCTTCATTGTAGCCTTATCCAACTGGCGATAATCAATACACATACGCATAGAACCATCATTTTTCTTGAAAAACAAAACAGGAGCACCCCAGGATGATACACTGGGCCGAATAAAAACCCTTATCAAGCAAATTCCTGTAACTGATCCTCAACTTAGCTGAAGGTTTCACCTCATCCTTAGTCCATAACCTTAGGACAGGATCCAAACTTCAACATCTGACATTTCATAGGACCCAGATTCCACATCATCACACTGCATTAGTCTTATTTCAACACACTTTAACTTTTAATAGCACTCAAATACTTCGAAATTGTTTTTCTTCAGGTTGTTACGGTCTTCCACACTTAGGGTCATTCATCCTCAAATATAGAACGTAACTTATCTCATTCTTCGCACATCTTAATGTCTCAAATTTTTCTAACTCCCAAATTTTTTAGAAATTTCAGCAGAGCCTCCCCTGTAATTAGGCCTATCCACCTGCCAGAGTAACACCAAAACAACTCCTAACAATACATCCACAACTCAATGAAACACCACAATGTATATATCAATAACACTAATCTCAACAATACAAGCATCACATAATCATACTGATATCTGGACATGGAACACATAATCTGTATGCCCATAACCATGTCTCTGGCCATAATAGTTCATAAATCATAACATTGCCAATCAACCTTATATCAACAAACATCTTATTACATACCTCCACTTTACTCACAACGAGGTGTGGAGATCTCATAATTACTTACCCAAATTAACGAGTCACATTTATCGCCACCTAGGTACCCATATCATAGGCTAAAACTCAACGTTTACAACACACAAAAAATGGCTGAATATGAAAAGAAAATATACAAGAATTATCAAATAAGCCTAACAGGCATGACTCCCATTTAAAATACAGTACAAAAATTTTAATTTCATAAAAGGAGAATTTTAAACACATAAACTTTTTACTACCAGGACTTTGTCCTTATATAACATCCACCGCAGCTTGTAGCTCGGTTTAAAATATTTCACATTATATAAATATTTGAGGATATCACCCTCAATTTTGAATCACAAGTATTTGCACATTGTGCCAACTGAATTTTTTCGTTTCCTTTCTTTCTTATTTTCAATAATTTCTGTCAAAGAAAATCACAACATATAATGAACCCTCGTACCGATAGGGCATATAATTGACAATTGAAATTAATTATCCTAAAATCACATCAAAACCCACTGTAGTAAGTAATAGAAAGTCACTTTTAGCCTCATAGATATTCTTAGGGACCAACACATAATGATAGGGACAACTATCTCCATATAATAGCCCAATGTGATTTTTCACATAAGTAGATTTCAGGATTACGAAGCTCACTCATGAGTGGAGCATATTAAGAGGACTCGCCTCAATTTTCAAAATCAAATCAAATTAAGGAAAAAATTCTTTTTATAACAATCAGAATTGTACTGTAATGACACCATCTGGTATAGTGGCCTCAGCCACACTATAGCAATTATATCAACAGGTCGGGCATCCACCTCTTAGGCGCCATCTACCCGTTTGTTCTTCATCTCTAACTTGTAGCGTATGTAGATTAATAACTATAATGGAGTGTGTTGACTGTGTGTTCTAATTAAATAGATTTCTCCCAAGTCTAGGATAATTTCTCATGATGTTTCTAGTATCACCACATTTATAACAACCCATCTGCAGTTCGGCTTCTCATACCTAGTCTGTGCCGGATAACTAGAATAACCATTTAAGGAATCCCATGCTAGTAGTGCATTAAAAGATAATTGTCCCATGAGAGTGCCCTGATTAACTGGAGCACTATGCGTATTCTAAAATTGTTTTCATTTCCCTGCTGATACTGGAATGTAGAATTATTATGGACATAGGAACATCGAAAGTCCCAACATCATCCCATACAAATCTCATCTCTTACTCATATACAAGTTTCAGAGAACTTTTGAATACCACATAAATACATCTCATGCCAAATTTGATATGACACATGACCCGCAATTTGATCATTGATAGTGGACTCCCTTCACTTGGTGCAAGGCCATAAGATACATCCTGATAGTCCACAATACTAACCTTTATCGCTCGTATGTCACCATCATAAGACAACTCAAGCCATTCATTTGGAACATGTTATTCTTATGACAGTTCAACTCACTTCCTCGAGCATCTCGGTTGCTAGTTGTACCCTTCACTAAATAAATATCTCATATGAACCACATAGTCTTTATTACCACCAAGTATTTTCAGAACTACATCCACCTTGTGACTCTACCATTACTGCGATGATTAGGTAATTAAGTAAACCTTCTTAAGACCGTAATCATCAACCAGATGTCAGAACCTACTGCACCCCGTGTGCACAATTGAACGATCTTTCAATACTTTTGCATTATCGATATAGATGCCACGCAGTAACAATGGTTGAGCAAATTATTGGCTCCCTTATAATTCCTTATGTAGCATCACGAACTGTCGGCATAAAATTGATACCGAGTGTGCAATTTCAACACACGAGTAGATGCAAAAAGGACATATGATATAGGCTCCAAACTGAATAAATGACACACGATAAGAAATGAAATGAAGTGTAATTTTCCTAACGGTTACATAGCCTCTCGTAGATAAGTACAGACGTCTCTGTACCGATCAGCGAGACTCTAATAAACCTGCATGTGTTCCGTGACTCCTATGAACCTAGAGCTCTGATACCAACTTGTCACGATCCCAGTTCGCCCTCCGTGAACATGTCGTGATGGAACCTAGTTCCTAAGACTAGGTAAGCCTAAAAATACAGAATTTACACAACTTGCGGAAAATAAACTAACTTGCGGAAGCAAACAACTGAAAATCTTACTGTCAAGAGAAAACTGTGTATAAATGCCATTTGGCATAATACAACCCATATCACGAAATCTAAAACAAACTTCCAAAACTCGGAAACTCACAGGAAACACATGCTAATAGAAATGAAATATACTGCTCTAACTCCAAAATGTCTACACAACCGAAAGAAGGGGAAATCATATACTAAAGCTGGAATAAGATAGAGACTCCTGGTCTGCGGACGTGGCGGATATACCTCAAAGTCTCTGCTAGATGTCTCCGCTGCAAGGATAGTACGCCTAAGTGGAGGTACCTGGAGCTGCACATGAAAAACATGTGCAGAAGAGGCATGAGTACACCACAACAGTACTCAGTAAGTGTCAAGCCTAACCTCGGTTGGGTAGTGACGAGGAAGGTCAAGGCCCTACTAAGGTAAAATAAAATAATAAGGTTGACAACAGTATGAAATAAACAAATATAATGAGATACAACTATTGAGTAAATTGGATTACACAACAACAATTAATACGCAGAAAATAAGATAACACAGATTAAACAGCTCAATACCAACACCAATAATGAGGATCTCCCAGGATACCATCCTATAGTCCATTTTATCAATATGTCCGAGGAGCTCCCGGGATACCGTCCCGTAGTCCACCGTATGAATATATCTGAAGGATCTCACGGGATATCGTCCCGTAGTCCAAGTATCAATGTGTAAGGGGATCTCCTGGGAATCTAACCCGTAGTCCCAAAGTAAATGTGCATGGGGATCTCCCGGGAATCTAACTCGTAGTCCCAAAGTAAATGTGCAGGGGGATCTATCAGGAATCTAACCCGCAGTCCCAAAGTAAATATGCAGGGGGATTTATCGGGAATCGAACCCGCAGTCCCAAAGTAAATATGTAGGGGGATCTATCGGGAATCGAACCCGCAGTCCCAAAGTAAACAAACAAGGGGGGAGCTACCGGAATCCCACATCCGTAGTTCCAATGTAAATGCGCAACCACAATTAGAGAAATACTCAGAAAAATATCAACTTCACAATAAGGCAAACAAATAGTCAAGCCTAGCCTGCTGCACAGAATCCAAATAAGTCATGTTGAGCAAGTAAGTCAATTAAACATTCTTCCATAGATTAACAGCAGACTTAAATTCCACGTAGTACAAACAAGAAAGGAAACATACAATTTAAGGCTATTTTAATGAAAAATAGGATTTTCAACAATTAGCATAAGTACGCGCTCGTCACCTCACGTACAGGGCATTTCAAATACCACAATATCAATCCTAAAGGGAGAGTCCCCCACACAAGGTTAGACAAGCCACTTACCTCGAACAAGTGCAAGTCAACTTGAAACCACGCTCTTTCAACGAGTATCTGACTCCAATGGCTCATATCTATTCCATTAAATTGCATATTGTAAATAATAATTCAAGTAATTGATTCTACAATTAAATTCTAAGCTAATACACGAAATTGTATAAAATAACCAAAATGCCCCCTTAGGCCCACGTCTTGGAATCGGATAAATTTTACATTTTCAAAACCCTCGTACTCTAATGAGTCTACCCATATAAAAATCTCTCAAATCGGAGGTCAAATACCCACTCAAAAGTCAACAATTTAGTCTAAGGATTTTGACCCATTTTCATTCAAAAATCCGAAAATACGAAGGAAATCGTGATTAGATTAGTAGGTATTAAGGATAAGAGAGTAGAGAATCATTACCAATCATTGCTCGCAAAAACCTCTCAAAATTTCTCCCAAAACCGAGCTCTAGAAGTCAAAAATGGAAAATGGGAACGAAGTCCCATTTTCAGAACTTAAGATCTCTGCCCAGGCCTTTTTTTCGCTTCTGCGGAAAATTTTCCACTTCCGCGTCAAAATTTCCGCTTTTGCGGTCCCGCTTCCACGGTTAATTTTCGCTTCTGCAGTTATGACAGCAACCAGCACTTTCTCAACACGGAAATGAGCATAACTCCCACATACGATGTCCAAATTCGACGACTCTTTTTGATATGGCTCCGAAATTACGATACAGATCTAATGGTTCAATAAAAACTTAATTTAGAGCTCATTTACTTAATATGGTCCCCCTTTATGTCTAAAGATACGACGTTGAAACATCAAATAAGAGCGCAATACAACCCGAAACACACCCGAGGCTCCTGAGACCTCAACCAAAAGCACTAAAACATCTTAAAATATTATTCAAACTTGTTCCAATCTTCAAAATACCTCAAACAACACTAAAACCATCAAATTACCTCGAATTCAAGACTAAGTTCTTCTAAAACTTCCAAAACACGCATTCGAACAAAAACCCAACTAAACCACGTCCGAATGATCTAAATTTTGCACACATATCCCAAATCACGTAACGAAGCTACAGCAACTCTCGAAATTTCATTTTGACCCTCGTATCAAAATCTCACCTATCAACCAGAAATCGCCAAAATACTAACTTCGCCAATTCAAGCCTAAATTAGCTACGAATTTCTAAAATACATTCCGAACAAGCTCCCAACCCCGAAATTACCTAACGGAGCTAACGGAACCATTGGATTTTCGTTCCGAGGCCGTCTTCACACTGTTCCAATTACGGACCATTTTTCAACACTTAAGCTCTCATTCAGGGACTATGTGTCCCAAAACTCTCCAAAACTCAACACCGAACATCCCGGCAAACCAAAATAGCGAAAATGAACTTAGGGGGAATAATTAATAGGGGGTTGGGGCATAAATTCTAAAAACGACCGGCCGAGTCGTTACATTCGGTTTTCCTCCTTTCGATTTCGATTTATTCGATTTAGTAAGTTTGTTTTAAATACTAACTAGTGCATAGAGTCATAGACTGTAATATTTTTAATTTAAGTACTCAAAAGTACAAAACAAAAAATATTTGTTGACAAAAGTTTTATCCAAAACCAGTAGATATCAAGCTAGAGAGAGAAAATTGCACATAAAGGAATAAATTTGATCATTACAAATGTCTTGTTACTTGATTAGAGTTAATTGATTAACTTAGAGAATAAAGGAAAGTAAAATTTTAAAATTTTTATATTTATGTTATAACTAATAATATGTATTTTTTTATAATATATATTTTTTGTGTAATATAATATATATTTTGGTACGATATCGGCATTTTGGTATTTCATTTTAAAATACCTAATACCAATTTTTTTTAATAACTTAAACCAAATACCATACCGAATACCAAAATATCGAATACGAAATACCAGAATATTCAGTTTCGGTACGGTAATTTGGTATTTACCAAATTATGCACGGCCCTAGTTCTGCATTCGGGTTATTCTCTTTTCCTTGACGAAGATCGCGGTTTTGGGGAATAGATTTTTGTAGTTTTGTTTTTAGAACCAAAATTTCAGTATTTGAACCCTAAATGAACGTTAAACCAAAGAAAGAACCAGATCTTCATACATGTCCAAATATCCAGACATAGGTCGTATGAACTCACAATGAAAAACAAACGGATATTAATGCACCAAATTAGACACATTTAATTGGAGAAAACTATCCTCTATAGCCCCTGAAAATTTTAATAGCCCTTGAAAATTTTAATACCCCATATTTTTTTTCACTTACATGAAATAGACCTTCGGCCCAAACATATTACATCTAATAGCCCGAAATATCTATTTTGTATATTTTTTATACAGTGACTTTAACGACCCGACCAGTCATTTTTGGGATTTATACCCCGATTCCCCATTAACTGCTTTCCCTAAGTTCTGTTATGCTATTTTGGTTTGCCGGGACGTTCGGTGTTAGGATTCGGAGTGTTTTGGGACACTTAGTCCCTAAATGAGAGGTTAAGAGTTGAAAAATGGCCTGTATTCGGAATAGTGTGCAAACGACATCGGAATGGAAATCTGATGGTTCCGTTAGCTCCATTAGGTGATTCAGGGTGGGAAGCATGTTCGGAATGTATTTTGGAGGTTCGTAGCTCATTTAGTCTTGAAATGCCGGGGTTCGAATTTTTGAAGTTTTCGGTCTGATAGTGAGTTTTTGATCCGAGATTCGGTTTGGAATTTCCAAAGTTGCACTAGCTCTATCATGTCATTTTGGATGTGCGTGCAAAATTTCAGGTCATTCGGGCGAGGTTTGGGTAGGTTTTTGATCGAAAGTGTGTTTGGTTGGAATTTGAAGTTCTTAGGCTTGAATCTTGGCTTAATTCGTGTTTCCGGCGTTGTTTTAGGTGGTTTAAAGATTGGTACAAGTTCGAATGATGTTATGGGATGTGTTCGTAGGTTTGGTTGAGGTCTCGGGGGCCTCAGGTGAGTTTCGGATGCTCAACGGAGCATTTTGGAGTTTCAAAGTGTTGCAGAAAATCCTTCAGCTGTGCAGGTCCCAATTCCTTCTTCGCGTTGGCGGTATCATCCACGAGTTTTCAAAGATTTGGCCCTCCTTCTCTTAACGTTCGGGTCCTACACTACGCGTTCACGTAGAGTAATTCTGGAGGATGACAAGTTTCTTCATTGCGTTCGCGATTGGCGCCCTGCGATCGCGTAGCTTCACACGTTTCTTTATTGTGTTCACATACCTAGTGTCGCGTTCGCATAGTTCACTGAATCCAGGCCTTTGCATTTGCATCAGTACCTTCACGATCGCGATGGGGCATTTTTGGTCCCTTTATAATTCCTTCTTCGTGAACGCGTGCTGCCCTTCGCGTTCGCGATGGTTTAGACCCCTGGTCAGTATTTAACATTTAAAAAATGAGGTTTAGCCATTTTTTACCAAAACTCAAGGTTTGGAGCTCGGATTTGGGAGCAATTTCAAGGGTTTTTCAAAGGCAATCACTGAGTAACTATTCTCCACTCTCCTATGACAAAAACCCATTAATCTAATCGCGAATTCACCCTTTAATTTCGTGTTTTTCAATGGAAAGTGGGTAAACTTCTTAGACCTAACTATGGGGTTTTGAGGGGGCATTTGACCTCCGATTTAGGAGATTTTTATATGGTTAGACTCATGAGAGTACGAGGGTTCTGAAAACGTAAAAATTATTCAATTACGAGACGTTGGCTGGAGGGGAATTTTGGTTATTTTACCTATTTTCGCGCCCTAGCTTTAATTTTTATAGTGGAATCGGTTGTTTGCAATATTATTTACGATGTGTAATTGAATTGAATAGATTTGAGACATTTGGAATCGGATACTCATGGCAAGAACGTGGTGTTGGATTGATTTTGAGTAGGTTTGATGTAAGTGGTTTGTCTAACTTTGTGTGGGGGACCTTTCCCCTTAGGATTTGTTCTTGATATTTGAGTGCCTTGTACGCGAGGTGACGAGAGCGTACTTGATCTGATTGATGAAAATCCGATTTTATTTAAGTTGTTAATATTTAACCTTTTTTCTTATTTGCCTTATCTTACTTGAAGCTTATTACTTGTGCTAGACTAGGAAATCCTGTCTACCTGACATAATTGCCAAATTGCTTAAGTTGTTTAATCCTACTACATGAAGCATGCTAGGATAGTTCTATCTGCTACTCCATTTTTCATACTTATCCCTTGGTTTGTTTCTGGCTGTGATTGCACTTTTATTTTGGGACTACGGGACGGTATCCTGGGAGATCCCCCTGCACTTTTATTTTGGGACTAAGGGACAGTATCCCAAGAGATCCCCCTACACTTTTATTTTGGGACTACGGGACGGTATCCCGGGAGATCCAATGGACAGTTGAGGAGGGGGCTACAGGACGGTATCCTGGGAGACCCTCATTGGTATTTTAGATTGAGTTGTGTTTACCCTGTGTTTCTGCTTTATCATGGTAGTTATTATTGTTTCGTTGATTTGCCCTATTACACTGCTGCGTTTATTATTTTTGTCAGATTTCTACACTGTTAATTATTGCTACTGTTATATTTTTGTCTCAGTAGGGCCCTGACCTTTCCTCGTCATTACCCAATCGAGGTTAGGCTTGGCACTTACTGAGTACCGTTGTGGTGCACTCATGCCCTTCCTGCACATGTTTTTCATGTGTAGATCATACAGGTACCTTTACTCAGGCGCACTATCAGTGAGGCAGGAGGATTTCGGAGACTTCGAGGTAGATCTGCTGCGTCTGCAGACCGATGAGTCTCCCTCTTACTCTATCTTTAGTACTTAGATTTCTCTCTTTCGATTGTTAGACATTCTGGAGTTTTAGAACCATATTGTACATTTCTATAGCCTGTGTTGCCCGTGAGTTTCCGGGTCTTGGGGAATGGTGTTAGACTTCTGTTTTATTGAGTTGTACCTGCCGAGTGGCATCCAGTACCGTTTTCTTCCAGTTATTTAATTTGGTTTATTCTACTTTTCCACCATTATTATATTTTTCGCAATATTTGGCTTACCTGGTCGTGGGGACTAGGTGCCATCACGACATGTTCACGATCGGTGAACTAGGGTCGTGACAAGTTGGTATCAGAGCTCTAGGTTCATAGGAGTCACGAAACACAGGCCGGTTTATTAGAGTCTCATTGATCGGTACGTAGACGTCCGTATTTATCTAAGAGAGGCTATGTAACTGTTTAGGAAAAATCTTCATTTCTTTTGAATTCCTTGTTGTGCGACATTTTGACATCAATTCTGAACTTATGTCTTCTATTCTCTCACAGATGGTGAGGATACGTGCTATACGAGAGGACCAGGCACCCGCGCCCCCTGCTACCGCCGTCAAAGGTCGGGGCCGGGGCCGGGGTCGGGGCCGGGGCCGGGGCCGGGGTAGAGGTCGAGGATGCGCAAGAGGTGCAGCCACAACACCCATGCGAGCTACCGCTGAGGTACCACCAGCAGATCCAGTTGGAGCCCAGGCACCTGGTACACCTACCACAGCTACTACTACTCCAGCGCTCCAGGAGACTCTAGCTCAGTTGATGAGCATGTACACTACCTTGGCTCAGGTGGGGTTGCTTCCCCTCGCTGCAGCCACATCCCAGGCCGGGGGAAGGGCCCAGACTCCCGCAGCCCGCACTCCTGAGCAGAGAGTGCCAATGGAGTAGGTCCCAGAGGCTATTCCTGTACTGCCTGCAACACCAGCACGACCCGGGGAAGGGTTAGCTGTCTCCGAGGACGAGCAACGTAGGCTAGAGAGGTTCAATAAATATGATCCCCCATTGTTCAGTGGCCTAGCAGCAGATGACGCCTTGGGATTCTTGGAGGAGTGTCATCGCATTCTTCACACTATGGGCATAGTGGAGTCTAGTGGGGTTTCTTTCACCGCCTTTCAGCTTCAGGGAGCCGCCTATGATTGGTGGCGTACTTATGAGTTGGACAGTCCAGTCGAGTCTATCTCACTGACTTGGACCCACTTCTCAGATATATTTATGAGGGAGTTTGTTCCCCAGAGACTCAGGGATTCATGGCGCACGGAGTTTAAGCATTTGTGCCAGGGTGTTATGACAGTCTCAGAGTATGCCATCCGTTATACCAGGTTGGCTAGACATGCACCGGCTTTGGTTGCCACAGTTCGGGAGAGAGTTTGGAGGTTTATCGAGGGTCTTATTCCGCCCATCCGTTCCGGCATGGCTCGAGAGTTAGAGATGGATATTCCTTACCAGCAGGTAGTGATAATTGCTAGGAGGATTGAGGGTATGCTGGCTAGGGAGCAAGGGGAGAGGGAGGCCAAGAGGTATCGAGAGTCGGGTCACTACTCTGGTGCTCGTACCTCATCAGCCGTTTTTATGGTAGGGGTTATTTTGGTTGCCCTGTTCATTCAGCCTTGCCAGCAGCCGGTAGTACTCCATCTCCGCCAGCACCTCCAGAGCCTTATTATGCACCTCCAGTTTCTAGCGCGCCTCCTGTGCGGGGTACTTCTAGAGGTCAGTCTATCATACCTAGTTCCGGTCAGTCACAGGCACCACGTCCTCCCAGAGCTTGTTTCGAGTGTGGCGATGCACGTCACGTGGTTAGGGACTGCCCTAGACTTGGTAGGGGTGCATCTTCACAGACTGCTCAGCCGCAGCGTGCTTCTTAGACTTCTCAGGCTATGGTTCTAGCTCCCACTGCTGCCCTACCTGCCCAGCCAGCCAGGGGCGGAGGCTGGGGAGATAGGGGTCATCCTCGTGAGAGGGGTCGGGCCAGATATTATTGCATTCTTGCTCGTACTGAGGCGGTTGCCTCCGATTCTGTCGTCACAGGTATTATTCCAGTTTATCACAGAGAGGCATCATTTCTATTCGATTCAGGCTCTACTTATTCATATGTGTCCTCTTATTTTGCTTCGCATTTGGGTGTGCCTCGGGGTTCTTTGAGTGCCCCTATTTATGTTTCTACTCCTGTGGGAGATTCTCTTATTGTGGACCGCGTTTATAGATCATGTCTGGTTACTATTTGTGGTTTTGAGACCATGGCAGATCTATTATTACTCGGTATGGTTTACTTTGATATTATTCTGGGCATGGACTGGTTGTTGCCCCATCATGCTATTATTGATTGTCACGCTAAGACCGTGACGCTGGCTATGCCAGGTATTCCACGTATTGAGTGGAGTGGTACTTTAGATCATACTCCCAGCAGAGTTATCTCTTTCCTTAAAGATCAACGTATGGTTGAAAAGGGGTGTGCCGCGTATTTAGCTTATGTGAGAGATGTCAGTGTTGACACCCCTTTTGTTGATTCAGTTCTAGTGGTACGGGATTTCCCCGAAGTGTTTCCAGCTGATCTTCCAGGCATGTTTCCTGATAGAGATATCGATTTTGGCATTGATCTGTTGTCGGGCACTCAGCCCATTTCTATTCCTCCGTATCTCATGGCTCCTCCAGTGTTGAAGGAGTTGAAGGATCAATTGTAGGAATTGTTGGGTAAGGGTTTTATTCGGCCCAGTGTTTCGCCATGGGGCGCTCCTGTCTTGTTTGTGAAGAAAAAATGATGGTTCTATGTGTATGTGCATTGATTATTGCCAGTTGAACAAAGTTACAGTGAAGAACCGATATCCTTTACCTCGTATTGATGATCTGCTTGGCCAGCTTCAGGGTGCACAAGTGTTTTCCAAGAATGATTTGCGCTTAGGTTATCATCAGTTGAAGAGTCGGGAGCCAATATCCCGAAGACTGCCTTCAGGACTCGGCATGGTCATTACGAGCTCCTTATTATGTCTTTTGGGCTGACTAATGCCCCGAGAGCTTTTATGCATTTGATGCACAATGTATTTAGGCCATATCTTGACTCATTCGTGATTGTTTTTATTGATGATATTCTGGTATATTCCCGGAGTCGGGAAGATCATGAGCAGCACCTGAGGGTAGTGCTTCAGACTCTGAGAGAGAAGAAATTATATGCAAAGTTCTCAAAATGTGAGTTCTGGCTGAGTTCTGTGGCATTCCTAGGCCATATGGTATCGAGTGAGGGCATTAGAGTGGATCTGAGGAAGGTGGAGGCCGTGTAGGGTTGGCCCAGGCCCTCCTCAGCTACAGATATTCGCATATTCCTCGGCTTGGTGGGTTATTACCGTCGCTTTGTGGATGGGTTTTCATCGATTGCGGCCCCCATGACTAGATTGACTCAAAAGGGTGCCCCATTTCTGTGGACAGAGGAGTGTGAGGCGAGCTTCCAAAAGCTCGTGACAGCTTTGACTTCAGCCCCAATCTTGATGCTGCCTACCGGTTCAGGGTCTTATACAGTATATTGTGATGCCTCATGGGTTGGACTTGGAGCGGTGTTGATGCAGGACGGTAGGGTAATTGCCTACGCGTCCAGACAGTTGAAGGTACATGAAAAAAACTACCATGTCCACGATCTTGAGTTAGCTGCTATTGTTCATGCCTTGAAGATATGGCGTCATTATTTGTACGGGGTGCCTTGTGAGATCTATACTGACCATCGGAGTTTGCAGCACTTGCTTAAACAGAAGGACCTGAATATGCGTCAGAGGAGATGGTTGGAGTTGTTAAAGGATTATGATATTACTATTCTTTATCATCCGGGCAAGGCCAATGTGGTAGCCGATGCCTTGAGTCGCCGGGCGGAGAGTTTAGGGAGTTTGGCATATTTACCAGTCTCAAAGAGACCTATGGCGATAGATGTTCAGGCCTTAGCTAGCCAGTTCGTGAGATTGGACCTTTCGAAGCCCAGTCGGGTTCTAGCCTGTGTGGTTTCTCGGTCTTCCCTATTTGATCATATCAAGGAGCGGCAGTATGTTGACCCTCACTTGCTTGTTCTTCAAGACAGAGTTCGGCGTGGTAATGCCAGGGATGTGACCATCGGGGATGATGGGGTATTGAGGATGCAGGGCCGGATTTGTGTGCCCAATGTCGATGATTTCCGAGAGTTGATTCTAGCAGAGGCCCATAGCTCGCGGTATTTTATCCATCCGGGTGCCGCGAAGATGTATCAGGACTTGAGGTAGCACTACTGGTGGAGGCGGATGAAGAAGGATATAGTTGATTACGTGTCTAGATGCCTCAACTGCCAGCAAGTGAAGTATGAGCACCAGCGTCCGGGTGGGTTGCTTCAGCAGATTGAGATCCCAGAGTGGAATTGGGAGTGTATCACCATGGACTTCGTATCTGGACTCCCACGGACCGTGAAGAAGTTTGATTCTATTTGGGTCATTGTGGATCGGCTAACCAAGTCCGCTCATTTCATACCTATGTGTACCACTTATTCATCGGAGCGGTTGTCAGAGATTTATATTAGGGAGATCGTCCGTTTGCATGGTATTCCAGTTTCTGTCATCTCAGACAGAGGTACTCAGTTTACATCGAGGTTCTGGAGAGCCGTGCAACAGGACTTAGGCACTCAGGTGGAGTTGAGCACGACATTTCACCCCCAAACGGATGGACAGTCCGAGCATACTATTTAGATTCTGGAGGATATGCTCCGTGTGTGCGTGATTGAGTTTGGAGGGTCATGGGATCATTTCCTGCCACTGGAGGAGTTTGCTTATAATAACATTTATCAGTCCAGCATTCAGATGGCGCCGTATGAGGCTTATATAGAAGGAGGTGTAGATCTTCGGTGGGTTGGTTTGAGCCGGGTAAGGCCAGGCTATTGGGCACAGAGATGGTTCAGGATGCAATGGAGAAGGTTAAAGTGATCCAGGATAGACTCCGTGCAGCCCAGTCCAGACAGAAGAGTTACGTGGACAAGAAGGTTCGTGATGTTGCATATATGGTTGGCGAGCGGGTTCTGCTTCGGGTCTTGCCTATGAAGGGCGTCATGAGGTTTGGAAAGAAGGGGAAGCTGAGTCCGAGGTTTATTGGGCCTTTTAAGATCTTGAGGCGCGTTGGGGAGGTTGCTTATGAGCTTGCCTTACCTCCCAGCCTAGCCGGAGTTCATCTGGTATTTCATATTTCGATGCTCCGGAGATATCACGGTGATCCATCGCACGTGTTGGATTTCAGTTCAGTCTAGTTGGACAAGGATCTACCCTATGTTGAGGAGCCAGTGGACATTTTGGACAGGCAGATCAGGAAGTTGAGGTCAAAGAACATTGCTTCAGTGAAGGTGCAGTGGCGGGGTCAGCCGGCAGAGGAGGCGACTTGGGAGACCGAGCAGGTTATGCGCAGCCAGTACCCCCATCTTTTTGCTACTTCAGGTATTCTCTATGCTCGTTCGAGGACAAATGAATGTTTAAGTGTAGGAGGATGTAACGACCCGGCCGGTCATTTTTGGGATTTATGCCCCGATTCCCCATTAACTGCTTTCCTTAATTTCTTTTTTGCTATTTTGGTTCGCCGGGACGTTCGGTGTTAGAATTTTGAGTGTTTTGGGACACTTAGTCCCTAAATGAGAGCTTAAGAGTTGAAAAATGGTCCGTATTTGGAACAGTGTGAAAACAACCCCGGAATGGAAATCTGATGGTTCCATTAGCTCTGTTAGGTGATTTTGTGGTGGGGAGCGTGTTCAGAATGTATTTTGGAGGTTCGTAGCTCATATAGGCTTGAAATGCCGGAGTTCGAATTTTTGAAGTTTCCGGTCTGATAGTGAGTTTTTGATCCGAGGGTCGGTTTGGAATTTCGGAAGTTGCAGTAGCTCCGTCATGTTATTTTGGATGTGCGTGCAAAATTTCAGGTCATTCGGGCGAGGTTTCGGTAGGTTTTTGATCGAAAGTGTGTTTGGTTGGAATTTGAAGTTCTTAGGCTTGAATCTTGGCTTAATTCGTGTTTTCGGCATTGTTTTAGGTGGTTTAAGGATTGGTACAAGTTCGAATGATGTTATGGGATGTGTCCGTAGGTTTGGTTGAGGTCCCGGGGGCCTCGGGTGAGTTTCAGATGCTCAACGGAGCATTTTGGAGTTTCAAAGTGTTGCAGAAAATCCTTCAGCTGTGTAGGTCCCAATTCCTTCTTCGCGTTCGCGGTATCATCCTTACGTTCACGTAGATTTGTCCCTCCTTCTCTTCGCGTGCGCTTCCTAATCTACGCATTCGCGTAGAGTAATTCTGGAGGATGACAAGTTTCTTCATTGCATTCGCGATTGGCGCCCCGCGATCGCGTAGCTTCACACGTTTCTTCACTGCGTTCACATACCTAGTGTCCCGTTCGCATAGTTAACTGAATCCAGGACTTCGCGTTCGCATCAGTACCTTCGCGATCGCGAAGGGGCATTTTTGGTCCCTTTACAATTCCTTCTTCGCGAATGTGTGCTGCCCTTCGCATTCGCGATGCTTTAGACCCCCGGGCAGTATTTAACATTTCAAAAACGAGGTTTAGCAATTTTTTACCAAAACTCAAGGTTTGGAGCTCGGATTTGGGAGCAATTTCAAGGGTTTTTCAAAGGCAATCACTGGGTAACGATTCTCTACTCTCCTATGACTAAAACCCATTAATCTAATCGCGAATTCACCCTTTAATTTCGTATTTTTGAATGGAAAGTGGGTAAACTTCTTAGACCTAACTATGGGGTTTTAAGGGGACATTTGACCTCCGATTTGGGAGATGTTTATATGGTTAGACTCGTGAGAGTACGAGGGTTCTAAAAATGCAAAAATTATTCAATTCCGAGACGTTGGCCGGAGGGGCATTTTGGTCATTTTACCTATCTTCGCGCCTTAGCTTTAATTTTTATAGTGAATCGGTTGTTTGCCATATTATATACGATGTGTAATTGAATTGAATAGATTCGAGCCATTTAGAATCGGATACTCATGGCAAGAACGTGGTGTTGGATTGATTTTGAGCTAGTTCGGGGTAAGTGGCTTGTCTAACTTTGTGTGGGGGACCTTTCCCCTTAGGATTTGTTGTTGATATTTGAGTACCTTGTACACGAGGTGACGAGCGCGTACTTGAGTTGATTGATGAAAATCCGGTTTTATTTAAGTTGTTAATATTTAATCTTCTTTCTTATTCGCCTTAGCTTACTTGAAGCTTATTACTTGTGATAGACTAGGAAAGCCTGTCTACCTGACATAATTGCCTAATTGCTTAAGTTGTTTAATCGTACTACGTGAAGCATGCTAGGCTAGTTCTATCTGCTACTCCGTTTTTCATACTTATCCCTTGGTTTGTTTCTGGCTGTGATTGTACTTTTATTTTGGGACTACGGGACGGTATCCCGGGAGATCCCCCTGCACTTTTATTTTGGGACTACGGGACGGTATCCCGGGAGATCCCATGGACAGTTGAGGAGAGGGCTACAGGACGGTATCCCGAGAGACCCTCATTGGTATTTGAGATTGAGTTGTGTTTACCCTGTGTTTCTGCTTTATCCTGGTAGTTATTATTGTTTCGTTGATTTGCCTTATTACACTGCTGCATTTATTATTTTTGTCAGATTTCTACACTATTAATTATTGCTACTATTATATTTTTGTCTGAGTAGGGCCCTGAACTTTCCTCGTCACTACCCAACCGAGGTTAGGCTTGGCACTTACTGAGTACCGCTGTGGTGTACTCATGCCCTTCCTGTGCATATTTTTTATGTGCATATCATACAGGTACCTCTACTCAGGCGCACTATGAGTGAGGCAAGAGGATTTCAGAGAATTCGAGGTAGATCTGCTGCGTCCGCAGACCGACGAGTCTCCCTCTTACTCTATCTTTAGTACTTAGATTTCTCTCTTTCGGTTGTTGGACATTCTGGAGTTTTGGAGCCATACTGTACATTTCTATAGCCTGTGTTGCCCGTGAGTTTCCGGGTCTTGGGGAATGGTGTTAGACTTGTGTTTTATTGAGTTGTACGCCGAGTGGCATCCAGTACCATTTTCTTCCAGTTATTTAATTTGGTTTATTATACTTTTCCGCCATTATTATATTTTTCAAAATATTTGGCTTACCTGGTCGTGGGGACTAGGTGCCATCATGACATGTTCACGATTGGTGAACTAGGTTCGTGACAGTGACACTCTATTTTGTATATTTTTTGTATAGTGAAAGTCTATTTTGTATAGTGGCAGTTTGTTTAGTATATATTTTGTATAGTGACAGTCTATTTTGTATAATGACAGTCTAGTATATAAAAATTGTATAGTGGAAGTCTATTTAGTATACTTTTTATAGTGTGTAACGACCCAGCCGGTCATTTTTAAGAATTAACACCCCAATCCCCTATTAACTGTATTTCCCGTGTTTGTTCTGCTATTGTAAGTTGTCGGGAAGGTTCGTTTTGGATTTCGGAGTGTTTTGGGGCACTTAGTCCTTAAATGAGAGTTTAAGCTTTAGAATTTAGACCGTAGTCAGAGCAGAGTAAAGACGGCCTCAGAATGGAATTCTATCGGTTCCGTTAGCTCCCTTAGGTGATTTTGGGCTTAGGGGCCTGTTCGAATTGTGTTTTGGAGTTCTGTACCTTATTTAGGCTTGAAATGCCAAAAGTTGAATTTTTAAAGTTTCCAGTTCGATAGTAAGATTTTGATATAGGGGTCGAAATGGAATTCCGAAAGTTGGAGTAGGTCCGTCGTGTTATTTAGGACGTGTGTGCAAACTTTCAGGTCATTCAGACGAGGTTTGATAGACTTTTTGATCGAAAGCGGAATTTGAAAGTTTTGGGAATCCTTAGGCTTGGATTGGAGAGTGATTTGTGGTTTTAGAGTTGTTTGATGTGATTTGAGAGTGGGAATAAGTTCGTATGATGTTTTAGGATTGGTTGGCATAATTGGTTGAGGTCCTGGGGGCCTCGGGTGAGTTTTGGGTGCTTAACGGAAGTTGAATTGGACTTAGAAAAATTTAAAGTTGGCTGAACCTGTCATAATCGAACCTGTGTATATGGGAGCGCTGGTGCTGCACCGCAGAAGCGATACGAGGATCGCAGGTGCGGTCTAAGGCGATTTTGAGATTAGCCGCAGATGTGGCCCACCTATCGCAGAAGTGGCAACGCATTTGCGGAAAAGAGGTTGCAGGTGCGGAAGGGTGGATTTTAATAAAAAGTCGTAGGTGCGGGTTATTTCTGCCGAAACGGGACTGCAGGTGTGGTCCCATGGTCGAAGAAGCGGATTCGTTGGTCAGAAAAAGGGAAATTTTTGAGGGTTTGAAATCAAAACGTGGAAAAACATTTGGAGCTTGGTTGAGGGAGATTTTGGGAGGATTTTTAAGAGGAAATCATTGTGTAACGATTCCTAGTCCCTTTCTAGTTGTATTCCTATAATCTAATCTTAGTTTTGTCATTTAAATTCGGATTTGGGATGAAAATTGGGGAAAGTTGAAGTTCTTAGGCCTAATTTTGGGGGTTTGATCGAGGTTTTGGTATCAGATTTGAGAGATTTTGGTATAGTTAGACTCGTGAGTTAATAGGCCTTCATAATTTGTGATTTTTACTTGATTCCGAGACATGGGCCCGGAGAGAATTTTTGGGCGTGTTCCAATTTTCTTGTCTTAGCTTCGTTTCCTTGAGCTAAATTAGTTGTTTGTTGTTGTATTTACTCATTGGTATTAATTTGATTAGATTTGGGCCACCCAGAGTTGGATACTCGTGGCAAGAACGTGATATTAAGTTGATTGAGCTGGTTCGAGGTAAGTGGCTTGCCTAACCTTGTGTGGGAGAACTCCCATTAGGATTTGGTATTGTTGATATATGAAATGCCTTGTACGTGAGGTGATGAGTGCGTACATGTGCTAATTTTTGAAAATCCTATTTTCATTAAGTAACTATAATTGTGTTTTCTTCCCTGTTTATACTACTTGTAATTTAACCCTACTATTAGCTTAGGGGAGCATGTCTAATTGTCATAATTGCTTTACTTGCTCAAACTGCTTTATTTGAATTCTGTATAGCATGCTAGATTAGGAATACATGTTTTACCTTGATATGAAATTTGGATTTAATTGAATATTCTTCATGTTGTTGCTATGTGTTTACTTTGGGAATACAAGACTATAACCCGAGAGATCCCCTACATGTTTATTTTAGGACTACGGATTTGTATTCCGGTAGATCCCCCTGCACATTTATATTGGAACTATGGGACTGCACCCGGTAGATTCCCCCAGTACTCGATATTTACATTTGGGACTACGGATCGGGATTCTGATAGATCCCCGCGCACTATGAGTTGGACTACGAGACGACCCCTGAGAGATCCACTGGATATTTACATTTGGGGACTACAGGACGGTATCCTGGGAGATCCTCGGTTGCTATCTTTGTGTGGAGTTATATTCTTTTTGTGATTTCTCTCTCTGTCGTAGTTGTTTTTATTCTTATTATCCTGCGTTACTTCTTACTGTTTCATTTCTTTATATATATGTATATGACCGGTTGGGCCCTGACCTTCCTCTTTACTACTCGACCGAGGTTAGGCTTGGCACTTACTGGGTGCCGCTGTGGTGTACTCATGCCCTTTCCTGCACATGTTTTGCGTGTGCAGATCCAAGTTCTTCGACTCAGCCCTACTATCCTTGAGGCGAGGCGATTCTTCAGAGACTTCGAGGTATATCTACCGCATCCGCAGACCGAGGAGTCCCTCTCCATTCTCTCTTATAGTTATAGCCCTTTTGTATTTATTTTGATTTAGACATTCTGGAGTTAGATCACTATGTAGTATCCCTAGCTTGTGATTTCATGAGATTCAGAACTTTGGAAGGTCTTTTTAGTTGAGAGTGTGTATTTGTATATGTTGAGCGGCATCTTAAACGTTTTCATTATGTTTATCAGCAGTTTCTACTAGTTTTTATCTGTTGTTTCCTTTTTCCGTAAATTGTTAGGCTTACCTAGTCGTAGAGACTAGGTGCCGTCACGATAGTCCACGAAGGGTGAACTGGGATCGTAACATAGTGACAGTCTATTGTACATAAATTGTATAGTGATAGTCTATTTTAGTATATTTTTGTATAGTAACAGTCTATTTAATATATACAATGCATAAAATTTGTATATAAAGTGTATCATGCATCTTTCAATGTATCCATAATATACCATTAATGTATCCCGAACGCTTTTGTGTATCCAAAGTGTATAGACTATGCTACAAAGTATAAATTTTGTATATATAAAGTGTATCGTGCATTTTACTACGTAGTGATGTAGTAAAATATATATTTATTAAAGATTTTCTAGAATTTTATATTGTGTTAAAAATTAAAATGATTATAGTTATTGACAATTTATATTAAATTTTTTATTTTACTCTCGATAAGATAATTTATAATAAAAAAAATTATGACTTATTCATTACCACAAATTTCAAGATCTTATTTTCTCTTTCCAAGCTTCAAAACTGGAGAAAAAAGAAGATTTATAAATTAGTTGAAGATTGCTTTGCGTGAAAACGAGTTCAACCAACTCATGATGAGCACCAATATTAGTATTGTGCCATTAACTTCAGTCAGAGAGGCTAAATAATTTTAAATTTTCAGAAAACTAAAAGTAAAGTGGCAAAAATTAGATTTTATATTTATGATATCATAAATTCAGGACTATAGTTTTACTTTTCGTCATGTGGTTCATGAGAAAGTTTTTTCTCATAAAATAATTTCTACATAATCTGTATTTTTTTTCTTTCACACAAACACACAAAATAAAATAACGCTCTTTTCTTTATTTTATATTACTGCAACTTTCTCGGCTGCTGATTTCCAACAGATTTCTTAACATTAAACGAAGTCTTAGTTGTACGAAAGAAAAAAAATGCTATAAGACAATAATGTCATTATTTATGGCATGAATGGTCATTGGTCACGTACCTATTGTACACCAAAATATTTTAGCAATGTGATTATTAAAGGACAACAATAATGCAACAAATAGATCTTGCATATAATTTTGACCATGATCATAATGGTATAACTTTATTTTTAAAAGAGATAGTCACCATATAGATGTTGATGAATATATGATAGTACAAAATTAATTGAGAGTTCTAGAAGAGCCAATTATTATGAGGAATACAATTGTTTATTATTTTTTTTTTGCGTACTTATATGATCAATTGAACAAAAATCTAGAAAGGGTAGAGAGATGAAGTGCTCTCTACTATCCTGTTCATCTTCACTCTTTCCATAAGCTCAATTTCATCTACCCCTACCAATCATGGATTCACCCAATCTCCATCCTATGCAAATTGACAACCAAACTACGACCACCACAGCAAAATCCTTCCTTCAAACACTCACATCTAGCACCTATACACCGACATACATTTTCAATACATCACAGGTTTCCAACAGAGGGGACCTTACAGATGAAACATCAACTGACAACGACCTTGAAAACTTCATTTTGTTAACAGCTGCAGAGAAATCACGCTTATACGCCCCATGAAAAAATTCTATAATAATTAAAGTATTTAAAAAAGTAGTTGGACACAAACTGCTCAAGGTTAAGTTAACAACCTTATGGAAACCTACGGAAGAAGTACATCTCATTGATTTAGGATTCAACTTCTTCCTAATCAAATTCCACCATGAAGAGAACACGTGCAAAGCTCTACATAACGGTCCCCGGTTAATCCCGAATCACTTCCTATCTGTTCGTAAATGGGAGCCCAAATTTATTACTTCTAATGCACAATTGACTTATGCAGCAATATGGGCTCGTCTCCCTGAACTTCCGACGGAGTTTTACGATTTCTAAATGCTACAACGTGTGGGCAGTAAACTAGGAAAATTACTTAAAGTCGATATTTGCACAACCTCTATCACTCGTTGACGATATGCACGAATATGCATTAAAGTCCCACTAGAAAAACAATTACAGACCCATGTATACTTAGGACATCACAAACAGGTTATCCAATAAGAAGGCCTCAACCTCCTTTGCACCAAGTGTGGACGCTTTGGCCATAATAACTGGATTGTCACTTTGCTATAACACCCCCATTAAACCCACTCCCAAATACCAATATAACTAGTACACAACCTACTACACTTATTCCAGTAACCCCAGCTCCAGCGGAATCGGAATGGAAAACTGTAGTTTTCCCTAAAAGACCTACTCATCGCCATAGCAGAACACCGCAACGTCGCCCTACAACGAACAACTCACTCAAACCAATGGAGGAACAATAGAGGAAAGGAAAGGCGGTGGACTCTCCACATGCATAACTGGTGCCAGGTAAGCAACCTAACCCTAGCCATCTTTCAATTGTTAATTCATTTAACAACCTCAACGAGCTGGATTCAGCCCATGCACACATCTCTACTGGGCCTGAGCCCACACACACTACTACACAGCATAGTTCATCTCTTTCCCACATGGATACAGCCCAGTTTCAGCCCATCTCCAATATTACCAAGTCCAACTCTAATAACGGTATTAGTACATCCAAAATACCCTATTATAATCCAATTGTCGCTGACTCAGATAACTTATTAGACCTAATGGACACTAACTCTACATTACCATACGCACATGACCCTAAGGGTGCTGACTCACACAAAACCCTTCTGCTCCTCTTACACACAACACCAGACACAATCTCTGACAAAATCCTTTCCCCTTCCATCTCAGACCATCTCCAAAAAATATCTTTGCATGCCGCCCATCAAGCACCAATCACAGATATAGCTTCTTCCACTGATTAACAATCCTCCCAAATTCCCATGGCTACTCATCATTGCAAGCCTACTGATACACAACCTACTTCAACTACCCACCATCACCAACCTCCAAACGTTCCTTATATTGTTCTTCCACTCTCTTTGGCTAACACAAATATAACTCCACACCATGATAAGGCCTTAGCTCACTACATTCAGGGAAAATCATTAGAACAATCACAACCAGTTCCACTTTTCTTGTCTCATCACGAACGAGCCACCACACCCACAACCTATAACCCCGCTGATTTACACCTCACAAATACCACCCCTGGAATATCCCCTCCAATCTTGGTTAGAGATGAGACTCCAAAGATACTCCCTCATATTCATATTGGAACTCAACAACCAGGAAATCATCCTCATTGTCCAAAACCCTACTCACCTAGCAGAAGTTGTAACAGAAGGGATGATATTGGGGATGGAGGAACTGAATCAACAACCATGGATGACCATCCACACTCCCCTTCTATTGGATCATCACATGATGCCCACATCCACAATATCTCCTTGGGCTCGTCCCACTTTCCCTCCTCTTTACAGCTTCAACCAAGCCATAGGTCAGACCCCATTCTTCCCCCAAAACTACACAGGGATGGTCTATGCACCCTGGTTTCCACACATGAACACCTTCACACCTCCCCAAATGAGTCTGTCACCAACGAGGGCTCAGGAACCATTCTCTCCATCCCAAAGCCCCCTTCCATCGCCAGACGCACTAGAGAGCAAAAAAGATTGAAACTCGCTCAAATAATAGAAGAGATGAGGGAAACTCGATCGGAGTTCATATGGCTAAAGGGTTTCTATCTTTACAGCCTAAAAGTGCAGTACGCAAAAAAGACCATACTGAAATGCCCCCAGACCTCATCTCATGCAGCGTCAACTTTCGAGTAAATCCAAGCAACCAGGACGGGAAATACTCCATGGTAGTAATCCCAACCTTGAGGTAGACCAGCCAACTGACTGAGGTTGCAGACTTATTGGAACCCTTAAACACATAACCAACCATGAATATAGTGGGCTGGAACTATAAGGGGTTACATAATGATGAATTTAGAAGGCAATTTCGATCGCTTCTTGACAACTACAAGCCTGTCCTCGTATTCCTCTTGCAAACTCGTATGCGAGATCATGCTATTTTAAAACATGATTTCAATTTCACACACATGGCACAAGTTGCATCACAAGGTATGTCGGGTGGAATGGTCCTCCTATGGCATGCAGACATGGTTACTGTGGAGGATGTCTTAATGACTTCTCAAGAAATGCACTGCATGGTCCAGGTACGGCCTAACCCTTCTAAATGGCTATTTTCATCTATATATGCTGCTAACTCAACAACTGCACGTGATATGCTATGGGCAAATTTAAAATGCTTACATGATGCTTATACGGGCCCTTGGCTAATCGGGGGATTTTAATGAGGTGATTAAACAAATAGAAAAATTTGGTGGTAACCCTGTCAATAATACTAGGATAGATGTGTTTGCACAATGCCTTAATTATTATAATTTAGTCGACTTAGGGTATAGGGGTAGTACGTACACATGGAAAAATAGGAGGAGAAATGGTTCTACAATTTTAGAAATACTAGACCAAATTTTAGCAAATTACGATTGGCTTCATCTATTTCCTGAAACAATAATACAACATCTGCCCCGTACATATTCATATCACTGCCCTTTACTAGTTACATTAAACCCTAGACAGCTACCTAGGTGGAATATTTTTCGTTTTGAAAAAATCTGGACCTCTGACCCTTCACTCCATGAGGTAGTGAAATTATTATAGGCTCAATTGTCCCTCAATAATTAAGGCCATGTAAAAGTTTCAAACCCATGTGTCACACTGGAATAAATAAACCTTTGGTAATCTCTTTACAAGAAAAAGGAAAATACTAGCTAGAATACGTGGGATACAACAATCAATTCACTATCCTACTAGTAATTTTTTACAAAACCTTGACATAAATTTAAATAATGAATTCAGTAACATACTTAGACAAGAAGAAGACTACTGAAAACTCAAATCAATAATCCAGTGGTTAAATGACGGTGATGCAAACACACATTTTTTCCACATGTCCACACTACAAAGAAGAAGACGTAATCGTATAAATGCTTTGAAGACACTGTAGGAAACTGGACTTACGATCCAGTGGAAATACAAGACCAAATTTACAAACACTACACTACTTTATTCAAAACCCAACACTCTCTTTCCCACAAGACACAAAGTCTCCCACACGTGCTTAACTATCTAACACATGAAGACCAAACTCAATTGAATCAACCCTTAAGATTAATAGAAATTAAAAATGCTCTACACTCCTTTCAACCTTTCAAGTCACCGGGGCCGGATAGCCTACACCCTTATTTTTTCCAAAAATATTGGCAAGACATAAGCCAATCGCTAACCACTTGCTGCTATAATGCTTTCACTCAGAGGAAGATTTCTGAAAAAATAAGTACTACTTATTTGTGCCTTATCCAAAAGTACCAAATGCTGTACAGATCACTCAATATCGCCCCATAAGTCTATGCAACATTACTTATAAAGTGATAATCAAAATTATTGTAACTAGATTAAAACCTTTCCTTTGTAAAAAAGTTGGACGTACACAATCCAGCTTCGAACAAGGAAAACGTGCTTCAGACAATTCCATCCTTGTTCAAGAAATTCTCAACCATTTCAGCTATAAACAGAAAGGAAAAATGGGTCAAATGATGCTCAAACTAGATTTGGAAAAAAGTTTTGACAAGCTCTAATGGTCCTTTATAAAGGACACACTTCATTTTTTTTAATTTCCCTAAAAAACTAATCAACATCATAATGTCTTGCAATACAACTTCATCTATATGTATTTTAATAAATGGATCACGCACATATTGTTTCAAACCAACTAGGAGTATATGTCAAGGAGACCCAGTATCTCCTTACATCTTTATCATGTGCCTAGAAAGACTCTCCATCAACATCTTCAATTCAATTGATTATCTCTTATGGAACCCCAAACAAATCTCCAACAAGGGGCCTCAATTTCCACCTTTTTTTCGCGGATGACATAATACTTCTCTCCAAAGTAACTAATAAGAGTTGTAGAGCAATAATTGATATCCTCAATCTTTTTACCCAAATATCAGGCTAATCGATTAATTTTCACAAATCACACATTTTTTCTCTAACAACTACAATATAGATCAAAAACTACATATACTTTCATGCTTTAGTATGAAGGAAGGAACTTGATTTGGCAAATACCTAGGGTTCCCAATGTTCCAACAACGACCAAGGACATATGACTTCCAAGTTTTGCTTGACAACTTCAAGGCTAGACTTGCTGGATGGAAAACCAAATTCCTCTCCTTTCCAGATAGAGTTACACTTATTAAATCAACATTATGTGGCCTACCTAATCACATCATGCAATACATAGCTATTCCCAAACAAATTCTACATAGAATGGATCAATATATTCGCAACTTCCTATGGGGTACTACACAACAAAACAAAGAAACTTTATTTAATAAACTGGAAAAATGTTTCTTTGCCTACACATTTAGGAGGTCTGGGTATCCAAAGGTTGCGCTTGAAAAACGAAGCAATTCTGGCAGGATTAGCATGAAGGGTTTTCCACTCCTCCACTCTTTTATGGGCACAAACACTTATCATTAAATATAAGGATAAACGTTTTCGTCCAAACTATTCTAACATTTGGAACAACATTATTAAGGGCTGGGGTAACTGTCAACATGGAATTCAATGGAAAGTTGGCACGAATTCTACTCTAAATTTCTGGAATTCAGCATGGATTGCCCCAAACACCACTACACGATCTCTCTTCATTGGTCCAATTCCTCTAGAACATCATACTAGACATATTAAAACCTATAGATGCCAAAAAGAATGGAATTGGGAAGATCTATGTCCCAGTATACACACACACACAGTGGACACTATATACTGGGGCCTTTCAACTCATGGTTCTTTCACTACCAAGTCCATGTACCTAAAGCTTCTTCAATATGAGTCTGTCTTGCCTATAAACTTACCTCCCTACAATTGTATTTGGAAAATACAAACACCACCTAAATTGCAAACATTCCTTTGGCTACTCCTGCACAATAAATTACCAACTTCTAAATACCTACACCATTTTGACATAACTCAAAATGATCTTTGTACACTATGTCACACACAAACTAAATCTACTACTCATCTATTTCTACATTGTCCAACCATAGTACACATATGGCAACAACTTGGCATGACTAGCACTACTAACTTCATACTCCCTCATAGTCACCCTATTCAATAGCTAGATCCACTAATCAACAAAAATAAATTTCCAATGCCTCACCTTATTAATGCGAAAACATTTACATCTTACACATCATGGCATATTTGGAAAAGTAGAAACCATAACATTTTTAACAATGTGAAAATGGCACTATCTCATCTTAGGCAAATAACCAATAGTGCGTTAGAATACACCTACTTGGCAGCCAAATATTCACAAAACAGGAACTAAATCCTGCAATATATTACTTGGATACCACCCAAGCCCAATTTCTATAATCTAAACACGGATGGGGATAGGTCTTCATCAACCAACATAGCAGGTATGGGAGGGGTTATACGTGATAGCCAGAGTCGCTGGATCATAAGGTTTATTGATAACTTGGAAAATGCTACTGCCATCGAAGCAGAATTTGGTGCACTATACTTAGGATTGGAAATGGCTCTTAAACAAAATCTGGTTCCCCTAGAAGTCAACATTGATGTTGTACAGGTATTGCATCTGCTACATTTTGATAATATGCATTATGCTAACTTGATCACTAACTGCAGGTACCTCCTGGGCCTATTGCGTAATGCTATCGTGGAGCACACCTATAGGGAGGGTAACGAGGTGGCTGATGGTTTAGCGAAAGCTAGATGCACTATATCAACAACATCTACACCATTATTTTTTGAGGAACCACCAGATTTTGTTGAAACCTTTTTGCATAACGACCAAATTGGAGTCCCGCGTATAAGGAAGAAACACTGCTTATTGCAACATATGACTGATGAAGACCAGGCTTTTGCCAATCAAAACATACATACTATGTGCATGGTTGCTTCCACTAGCCCTTTTGTACTAGATACTCATAATAGGGCACATGTTGTTTCTACTACTAGTTCTTGCGTTACAAACAACTCTGAAATGGATGCCTTTGTATCTACCTCCCTATAGATACATTAATTATGTTTAATGCAAGTTTATCTTTTTCACCAAAAAAATGGTTTATCAATAAAGCATCGTGTTGTAGTAAGTCTCAAAGAAACTTATTAAGTTTCTAAAGTATTCGCGAAAGCGGTTGGTTATATTGAGACTATAAATAATGAGAAGATTTAATATCTTTATATTATTACAACTGGAGCGGGGTAATATGTATGTGAAAAGTTATCCACTTTATTCTCCAATTTGTACTACAGAAATAAAAGAATGCCACAATAAAGTAGAAGTTTATTAATATAAAAGTCATACCATATAAACTTGGAGTTTATTGATAATTACACACGTCATGGTGTAAAGCTGAAGTTTATCAATATTGATAATTTATCCAATTGACACAATTGGTTTAGCCATGTTAATTTAAGTATAATGAGCAAAATAAAAGAGAATTCACATGTGTTTTATGGATTCTCTTATATTGTTTGTTCTCATTAATTAGACCAACACAAATTGGGATTGAATCACATGAATGCTGGAAATATCAAAGGTGAATATGTGCTCATTCACCTGCAATGTATAGCACATAAGATGTATAATTGCAACCTGGTGTTTGCGAGTTGACTTGCTCGATAATTTAATTTAAAGTATAATTTTTAGATTCTCTATTCAAGACAATTCATCTTGATAAATTGGTTTACATCACAGTTGGTTTAGAAAAATGATTTATTTAATGACTCCATTTAATAGTTAAACTATTGCTTATAAGAACAAAGTTATATATATCAATTTGATATATGTTATATACGGACGTATATTACATTCTCTCCTCACAAGTGGTTCTGTCACAACCCCAGTTCGCCTTCCATGAATTATCGTGACGGTACCTAGTCTCTACAACTAGGTAAGCCTAACAAATACGGAAAGTAAATGAAACTTGCGGAAGAAATAATCAAAAGGCAAAAATAACCAAACGAAACAATATTTAAAATGACGCTCGGCATATACAACACAACTTCTCAAAAGCTAATACATTATCCCAAAACCCAAAAACTCACGGAGCCACAAGCCTTTGAATATCTAACAGTGTCTAACTCCAGAATATCTAACAAGGAAAAGAAATACAGAAGGACAAATATTTAAAAGCTAGAATAGAAAGGGACTCCTCGGTCTGCGGATGCGGCAGATGTACCTCAAAGTCTCTAGAGTAGTTGCCTTGCCTCAATGATGGTAAGACTGACTCGACATACCAGGATCTGCACATGAAAAATATGTGCAGAAAGGGCATGAGTACACCACAATGGTACTCAATAAGTGTCAAGCCTAACCTCGATCAGGTAGTGACGAGGAAGGTCAGGGCCCTACTAAGGTTGAATAAAATATAAAGTTCAACAGTATAGAACAAAACAGAATAAATAAGTGCTGCAAGAAAAGTAACACAAGATATAAAGGGCAACAACAACTAGTACAGAGACAAGGTAAACACAGAAAGAAATAAGGTCATCGGGGATCTCCCACGATACTGTACTGTAGTCCCAAAAATACATATCCGATGGATCTTCCGGGATCCCATCCCGTAGTCCAACTCATAGTGCGCGGGGATCTACCATAATCCCATTCCGTAGTCCCAAATGTAAATACCCAGTACTGAGGGAATCTACCGGGTGCATTCCCGTACTTCCATATAACTGTGTAGGGGAATCTACCGGAATCCCACATCCGTAGTCCCAAATATAAACAGACAAGGGGGAGCTACCGGAATCCCACATCCGTAATCACAATGTAAATACACAACAGCAATAAGAAAATACTCAGAAATGTCAAATTCCATATTAAGGTAAACAAGTAAGTCTAGCCTAGCATGCTGCACAAAGTTAAGGTAAAGCAGGTTGAGCAAATAAGGTAATTAAATCACTTAGACATGCTTTCCTAAGCTAACAACAGGTTTAATAGTGCAATTAATAAGAACCGGAAAGAAACATAGTAGTAATTACTTAATGAAAAATTGAATTTTCAACAATTAGCACAGGTACACGCTCGTCACTTCACGTACAAGGCATTTCAATTACCAAATATACCAAATCCTAAAGGGAAAGTCCCACCCAGAAGGTTAGGCAAGCCACTTACCTCGAACCAGCTCAATTCAATCCGAAACCACACTCTTGCAACGAGCACTTGACTCCAAATGGCCCAAATCTATTCAATTCAATTGCATAACGTAAATAACACTTCAAGTAACTGATTCTACAATTAAATTCTAAGCTAATACATGAAATTAGGTAATATGACCAAAATTCCCCTCGGCCCCACATCTTGGAATTGGGTGAAATTTATATTTTCATAATCCTCACACTCTCACGAGTTCAGTCATACCAAATGTACCAAAATCGGACCTCAAATAGTCCTTCAAATCATCACTCAAAGGTCTCCAATTAGTCAAGCCCTAACCCCCCCAATTACCACTGATTTTCCTTAATTTTCATGCTTAAATTGATAAAAATCATTCCAATAACGAGTTTAGGGACCAAAGACCTTACCCCAATGAACTCCTCTGAAAATCCCTCTTGAAACGTGCTTCCCAAGCTTCTTCCTATTTGAAAAAGATGAAAAATTGCTAAATTTCGCGAAGGCAAGAATTTATATGTTCTGCCCGGTGATTACCGCATCTGCGGTCCAATAATCGCATCTGCGATACCTCTTCTGCGGTGGGGGAACCGCTTCTATGGTTCTCACTTAAAAGCTCAATCTTGCACCTGCGACCTCAGACTCCGCATCTACGGTCACGCAGGTGCGGTTCCTTATGTCGATTCTGCGGTTTCTGGCCCCCGTCCTCATTTTCGCTTTTGCGGTTAATCCGCCGCATCTGTAGCTCCGCACCTACGGTCCCACACTCGCAGGTGCGGTTATGAAAGAAGAACAGATGAAGCTGCAACTCCAATTCCAAAAATCTTTCCATCAACCACCCGAAATAATTTCAAGGCCCCCGGGACCTCAAACAAAGGCACCAACAAGTCACAAACCACTACCCAAACTTGTACCAATCCTTTAAACACCTAAAACAACATCGAAACCTCGAATTAACCATGAATGTAAGTCTAAGAACTCGAAAATTCTCAAAATACGCTTTCGATCAAAAAGTCTATCAAACCTCGTCCGAGTGACCTAAAACTTTGCACACACAACACATTAAACACTACGGAGCTACTCCAACTTCCGGAATTCCATTATGACCCTCGAATCAAAATCTCACTATCGGACCAGAAACTTCAAAAATTCAACTTTCGGCATTTCAAGCCTAAATTAGCTATGTACCTCCAAAACACAATCCGATCACGCCCCTAAGCCTAAAATTACCTAACGGAGCTAACGAAACCATCAAATTTCCATTCTGAGACCGTCTTCATACTGTTCTGACTACGGTAAAATTTCCAACAATTAAGCTCTCATTTAGGGACTAAGTGTCCCAAAACTCTCAGAAACTCAAAACCTAACATCCCGATAAAATAAAATAGCAAAAATAAACACAGGGAAAGCAGTTAATAGGGGATCGGGGCGTTAATCTTAAAACAACCGGCCAGGTCATTACATCCTCTCACACTTAAGCATTCGTTCATCTTCGAATGAGCATAGAGACATACCTGAAGTAGTGAAAAGATGAGGGTAACTGGTGCTCATATCCTTCTCGATCTCCCAGGTCGCCTCCTTGACCGGCTGTCCCCGCCACTGAAATTTCACTGATGCAATGTTCTTTGACCTCAGCTTTCAAACCTTCTTATCCAATATCACCACTGGCTCCTCAACATAATATAGATCCTTGTCCAACTATACTGAACTGAAATCCAACACGTGCGACAGATCACCGTGATACCTCCGGAGCATCGAAACATGAAATACCGGATGAACTCCCGCCAAGCTGGAAGGTAAGGCAAGCTTATAAGCAACCTCCCCAACACACCTCAATATCTTAAAAGGCCCAATAAACCTCAGAATCAGCTTCCCTTTCTTCCCAAACCTCATAACGCCCTTCATAGGAAAAACCCAAAGCAGAACCCGCTCACCAACCATATAGGAAACACCACGAACCTTCCAGTCCGCGTAACTCTTCTGTCTGGACTGGGTTGTATGGAGTTTATCCTGAATCACTTTGACCTTCTCCAAGGCATCCTAAACCAAGTCTGTGCCCAATACTTTAGCCTCACCCTGCTCAAACCAACCCACTGGAGATCTACACCGCCTACCATATAAAGCCTTATACGGTGCCATCTGAATGTTGGACTGGTAGTTGTTGTTGTAAGTAAACTCTACCAGTGGAAAGAACTGATCCCACGATCCTCCAAACTCAATCACACACGCACAGATCATATCCTCAAGAATCCGAATAGTGTGCTCGGACTATCCGTCCGTTTGAGGGTGAACTGCTATGCTCAACTCCACCCGAGTGCCCAACTCATGCTGAACGGCCCTCCAGAATCGTGATGTGAACTGAGTACCTCTACCTGAAATGATGTAAACTGGAATACCATGCAAACGAACAATCTCCCGAATATAAATCTCCGCTAACCGCTCCGAGGAATAAGTAGTACATATAGGAGTGAAGTGCGCGGACTTGGTCAGCCAATCAACAATCACCCAAATGGCATCGAACTTCTTCACAGTCTGAGGGAGTCCAACTACGAATTCCATGGTGATCCTTTCCCATTTCCACTCCAGAATATCTATCTGCTGAAGCAACCCACCCAATTTCTAGTGCTCATAGTTCACCTGCTGATACTTGAGGCACCGAGCTACAAATCCCACTATGTCTTTCTTCATCCGCCTCCACCAATAGTGTTGCCTCAAATCCTGATACATCTTTACGACACTCGGATGAATGGAATACCGCAAACTATGGGCCTCCTCCAAAATCAACTCTTGAAGACCATCAACATTGGGTACATAAATCCGACCATGCATCCTCAATACCCTGTCATCACCAAAAGTCACATCTCTGGCATCCCCACGCTGAACCTTGTCCTTGAGGACAAGCAAATGAGGGTCATCATACTGACGCTCCCTGATACGATCAAATACGGAAGATTGAGAAAACACACAAGCTAGAACCCGATTGGGCTCGGAAAGATCCAATCTTACAAATTGGCTGGCTAAGGCCTGAACAGCCATCACCATGGGCCTCTCCACTGCTGGTAAATAAGCCAAACTCCCCAAACTCTCTGCATGGCGACTCAAGGCATCGACCACCATATTGGCCTTGCCCGGGTGATACAAAATAGTGATATCATAGTCCTTCAATAGCTCTAACCACCTCCTTTGGTGAAAATTTAGATCCTTTTGCTTGAACATATGATGCAAGCTCCGATGATCCGTATAAATCTCATAAGGCACACTATACAAATAATGACGTCAGATCTTCAAGGCATGAACAATAGCAGTTAACTCAAGATCATGGACATGATAATTCTTCTCATGTACCTTCAACTATCTGGACGCATAGGCAATCACCCTAGCATCCTGCATCAAAACCACTCCAAGGCCACTCTTCGAGGCATCACAATAGACAGTATAAGAACCCGAACCTATAAGCAATATCAAAATTGGGTTGTAGTCAAAACTGTCTTAAGCTTCTGAAAGCTCGCGTCACACTCTTCCGTCCACTAGAATGGAGCACCCTTCTGGGTTAGCCTAGTTATAGGTGCTGCAATAGATGAAAACCCCTCAACAAATCGACGGCAATAACCCGCCAAGCCAAGAAAATTGCGGATCTCTGTAGCTGAGGATGATCTAGGCCAACTTTGCACTGTCTCTACTTTCTTCGGATCCACTCGTATACCCTCACTCGACACCACATGACCCAAGAAAGCCACGAAATCCAACCAAAACTCACATTTCGAGAACTTTGCATATAACTTCTTTTTCCTCAAAGTCTGAAGCACTGTCCTCCGATGCTGATCATAAGTTTCCCAACTCCGGGAGTATACAAGAATATTGTTAATAAAGACAATGATGAATGAGTCCAGATATGGTCAGAACACACTGTGCATCAAATGCATAAAGGCTGTTGGGGCATTGGTCAGCCCAAATAACATAACAAGGAACTCGCAATGACCATACCGAGTCTTGAAGGCAGTCTTCGGCATATCTGGCTCCTGAATCTTCAGCTGATGTAACCTGAGCGCAAGTCAATCTTAGAAAACACATGTGCACCCTGTAGTTCATCAAACAGATCATCAATACGAGGCAAAAGATAATAGTTCTTCACCATAACCTTGCTCAACTGACGACAATCAATACACATACGCATAGAACCATCCTTTTTCTTCACAAAAAAGACAAGAGTACCCCAAGGCAATACACTGGGAAAAATAAAACCCTTATCAAGCAATTCCTGTAACTGATACTTCAACTCCTTCAACTCAGGAGGAGCCATACAATATGGAGGAATATAAATGGGCTGCGTGCCCAGCAATAGATCAATGCCAAAATGAATATCTCTATTAGGAGGCATGCTTGAAAGATCAGCTGGAAACACATCGGGAAAATACCGTACTACAGGGACTGAATCAACATAAGGGTTATCAATACTGACATCTCTCACATAAGCTAGATATGCGGCACACCCCTTCTCAACCATAAGTTAAGCCTTATGGAAAGAAATAACTCTACTGGGAGTGTGATCTAAAGTACCCCTCCACTCCACATGTGGTACACGTGGCATAGCCAGCGTCACGGTTTTGGCGTGACAATCAAGAATATCATAATGGGGCGACAATAAATCCATGCCCAAGATAATATCAAAATCAACCATGTTGAGTAACAATAAATTGGATCTGGTCTCAAAACCACTAAGAGAAACCAAACACGATCGATAAACATGATCCACAATAAGAGAATCTCCCACAAGAGTAGAAACATAAATAGAGGAACTCAAAGAATCCCGAGGTACACCCAAATGTAGAGCAAAATAAGAAGACACATAAGAATAAGTAGAGCCTGGACCAAATAGAACCGATGCATCTCTGTGACAAACCAGTATAATACCTGTGATGACAGAATCGGAGGCTACAACCTCGGTACGGGCAGGAAGGGCATAGTATCTAGCTTGGCCTCCCCCTCTAGGGAGACCTCTACCTCCCCGACCTCTACCTCTAGCTGGCTAAGCATGTGGGGTACCAACTAGAGCTGTGACCATAGCTTGGGAACTCTGTGGGGCACGTTGTGGCTGAGAAGTCTGTAGAGGTGCACCCCTTCCAAGTCTGGGGCAATACCTCACCATATGGCATGTGTCACCACACTCAAAACAAGCTTTGGGAGGACATGGTGGCTGTGACTGGCTCAAGCCAGGTCTGCTGGACTGACCTCTAAAAGCACGCAGCTTTGGTAGGAGGCGTGCTAGATACCGGTGGTGCATAATAAGGCTCCTAAGGTCTAAGAGAAGCTGGAATACCACTGGCTACTAGAAGAGCTGAATGAACATGGAAACTCATATAACCCCTACCATGACGACATGCAGCTAGGGCATGGGAACCAGAGTAATGGCCTGATTCTCGAGACCTCTTGGCCTCTCTCTCCTCTCTCTCCCTAGCATGCATACCCTCAATCCTCCTAAAAATTCTCACCACCTGCTGATAAAAAAAATCCATCTCTAACTCACGAGCCATACTAGACCTAATGTTGGGAATAAGGCCCTCAATAAACTGGCAAACCCTCTCGCGAACAGTAGACCCCAAGGTTGTTGCATGCCTAGCCAAACTAGTGCAACAGACAGCATACTCTGAAACACTCATAACACTCTAGTGCAAGTGCTCAAACTATACGCGCCATGTGTCCATGAGGCTCTGGGAACATACTCTCTCATGAAAAAATCTGAAAACTGAGTCCAAGTCAGTGAAGCAGCCTCATCTGTACTGTCTAACTCATAGGTGCGCCACCACTCATAGGCGGCTCCTCAAATCTAGAAAGTAGTGAAGGAAACCCCGCTCGATCCTGATATACCCATGGTACAGAAAATGCGGTAACACTCATCTAGAAATATTAGAGCATCATCCGATGCTAGACCACGGAATACATGAGGCTTGTACTTCTTGAACCTCTCAAGCCTCAGCTTCTCATCCTCGGAAGCCGCTGCCCTGTCCTTAGGCTGAACTGGCACTGCAGGCGGCATAGGAATAATCTTAAGGACCTTCTCAACATGCACTCACTGCTAAGGAGTGCGAGTGGCGGGAGTCTGTTCTCCTCCCTCGGCCTGGGATATGGCTGCGGCAAGGGGAAGCAACCCTGCCTGAGCCAAAGTGGTGTACATGCTCATGAACTATGCTAGAGTCTCTTGAAGTGCAGGAGTAGTAGTAGTAGTAGCAGTAGGTGTATCAGGCATCTAGACTCTGGCTGGAACTGTTGGTGGTACCTCAGCAGTAGCTCGTGCAGGTGATCTGGCTGCACCATGCATACGTCCTCGGCCTCTACCCCAGCCCCGACCTCTAACGACTGCAATAGAGGGCGCAAGTGCCTGATCATCTCGGATACGCATGTCCTCACCATCTGTGAGAGACTAGAAGACAGAAGTTTAGAATTGTGATGTCAAAGTATCGCATGACAAGGAAATCAAATAAAGTGGAATTTTCCTAACAGTTACATAGCCTCTCGTAGATAAGTATAGATGTTTATGTACCGATATGCGAGACTCTAATAAACTGGCTTGTGATCCATGAATCCTATGAACCTAGAGCTCTAATACCAACTTGTCACGACCCTAGTTCGCCCTCTGAGAACTGTCGTGATGGCCCCTAGTCTCAACGACTAGGTAAGCCTAACAAATGCAGAAAGTAAACAAAATTTGCGGAAGAAATAATCAAAAGCCAAAAATAACCAAACGAAACAATATTTAAAATGTCGCTCGGCATATACAACACAACTTCTCAAAAGCTAATACACTATTCCAAAACTCGGAAACTCACGAAGCGAAAAGCCTTTGAATATCTAACAGTGTCTAACTCTAGAATATCTAACAAGGAAAAGAAATACAGAAGTACAAATGTTTAAAAGCTAGAATAGAAAGGGACTCCTAGGTCTGCGGACACGGCAGATGTACCTCGAAGTCTCTAGAGCAGTCGCCATGCCTCAATGATGGTAAAACTGAGTCTACGCACCTGGATCTGCATATGAAAAACATGCGCAGAAAGGGCATGAGTACACCACAACGGTACTCAGTAAGTGCCAAGCTTAACCTCGGTTGGGTAGTGACAAGGAAGGTCAGGGTCCTACAGAGGTTAAATAAAATATAAAGTTCAATAGTATAGAACAGAATAGTATAAATAAGTGTAGCAAGAAACGTAACACAAGATATAAAGGGCAACAACAACTAGTCCAGAGACAAGGTAAACACAGAAAGAAATAAGGTCTAGCACCAAATAATAATCGGGGATCTCCCATAATATCGTCATGTAGTCCCAAATATACATATCCGATGGATCTCCTGGGATCACGTCCCGTAGTCCAACTCATAGTGCGCAAGGATCTACCGAAATCCCATTTCGTAGTCCCAAATGTAAATACCCAGTACTGGAGGAATCTACCAGGTGTATTCCCGTAGTTCCATATAACTGTATAGGGGGATCTACCGAAATCCCACATCCGTAGTCCCAAATATAAACAGATAAGGGGGAAATACCGAAATTCCACATCTGTAGTCCCAATGTAAATACACAGCAGCAACAAGAAAATACTCAAAAATATCAAATTCCATATTAAGGCAAACAAGTAAGTCTAGCCTAGCATGCTGCACAGAATTCAGGTAAATCAGGTAGTGCAAATAAGGTAATTAAATCACTTACACATGCTTTTCTAAGCTAAAAACAGGTTTAATAGTGCAAATAATAAGAATCGGAAAGAAACATACTAGTAATTACTTAATAAAAAAATGAATTTTCAATAATCAGCACAACTACGCACTCGTAACCTCACATACAAGGCATTTCAATTACCAAATATACCAAATCCTAAGGGGAAAGTCCCCTACATAAGGTTAGGCAAGCCACTTACCTCGAACCAGCACAATTCAATCCAAAATCACGCTCTTGCAATGAGTACTCGACTCCAAATGGACCAAATATATTCAATTCAACTGCATAACGTAAATAACACTTCAAGTAACTGATTCTAAGTGTCCCAAAACTCTCCAAAACTCAAAACTGAACATCCCGGCAAAATAAAATAGCAAAAATAAATACGGGAAAAATAGTTAATAGGGCATCGGGATGTTAATTCTTAAAATGACCAACCGGGTCGTTACAGGTTCAGGGTGAAGAATCATATAATTTTATCATATTATTATTATTATTATTATTATTATTGATGTGTGGTGTATATTTTGATTATCATCATAATGCACAAAGATGGGTTTTCAAAGTTGAGGAAGCAAGTTAATTTTTCTAACATGAGTGGGAAACAAGATAAACAATTGAGAAAAAATTACGTGAAATGAATTATAATTTGTACCTCTAGATCCTCGAAGATAATATGAACTTGAAGTTCATATAAAGATAATTCATCTGCACTATATTGCAAAGCATGGCAGATGCATTATGATGATAAGCTATATTGCGTATTTTAGTCGCTTATTATACTCTAATTTACTGAACTTTAATTGAATTTGAGCTTTAATCGCTAGTGTTTTGCACTAATTGTGTATTTTATGCCTTGTAGGAGTGATTTCGAGCTATATAGATATTATGGAATGAATTCAGGTGTTGTGGAGCTTTGGAGTTTGAGTAAAAGTCCAAGAAATTAAGCCGGGACCGTGCACAGGGATCAACAGATAATAGTTAAGAACGAAACGAAGAATCGAGCGGGCATACGATGCATTGTCTAATAAAATGCACATAACTTCTCGCTCAGAACTCCGTTTTTACTCCATAATATATCGTTGGAAACCTACTTGAAAGGGCTACAACTTTCATGTTTTGAATTTTTGTGAATTCCCAGTACTGCGCTACACAGTGCGCCGCATCTTTGCAATTTTCCAACTGTTTGTCAGAAAATAGCTCTCTGAACTTCCCCACTGCCGCGCCGCAGGCTGCGACGCGCCTATGCAAAATTTACAGAGCCAGATCTTATTTCATGCGGGATAATGTATTTCCGTTTGGGCCCGACCCTACTTGGTATAAATACATGTAAAAATGCTATTTTAAGGAGGTGGAAATACTTTTGACATAATTTAGACCTAAGGAGGCAAGAATACACTAGGAGCAAGGCAGAGAATTCGTCTACAAGTTTTTCACTTCCTTTTGCCTATTTTCATTATTGGTTATGAACTCTAGTAATATAGTTATGCATGCTATTATGAATAGTGTAATGACCTAAAGGGTCATCACCGGATTTCTCTCTTTTTCCGCGCTTTCGAGGCCTTGAAAATCTCACATTTAGTTGTCTTGATTTGCATACGCAGTCCGAGCACATAGCCAAAAAAACGTTTATGTTGAAATATGTGAATTCTGTGAAAAACTTGAAGAATTTTGATATTAGTATGATTAAAGTTGACGTTGGTCAACGTTTTGGGTAAACGGACCCGAACCCGTGATGTGACGGTCTCGGAGGGTTCGTAGAAAAATATGAGACTCGGGCATGTGCCCGGAGTTGAATTTCGAGTTCTAGAACCCGAGTAAAAGAATTTTTCTATTAAATTGTTTTTCAAAAATTATTAAGGAAAATGGAAATGAAAAGTGATTAAAAGACTATGGTATCGGGCTCGTATTTTAGTTCCGATGCTAGGTACAGGCCTTAAATATGTGTTTAGCGCTTCCTGTGAAGTTTGGTCGTAATCGGACGTCGTTTGACGTGTTTCAGACCTAATTAGCTAAAGTTAGAAATTTAAGAAGTTTGAAATGAAAATGACGATTTTGAGGCTTGATACATTGATTTTGATGTTGTTTTGGCAATTTGATCGCTCGAGTAAGTTCGTAGGATGTTTTAAGTTAGTGTGTGTGTTTGGTTAGGGGCCCAGAGGGCTCGGGAGTGTTTCGGAGGTGTTCCGAGGTGTTTTGAACTTAGGAGAAGTAGCAGATTTTTTTGCAATTTTTGCACAGTTCTTGGCTTCTTCGCGTTCGCGGCCTCCAGCTTGCGTTCGCGTATCTTTAGGCTTCCCTTATTTGCATTCGTGTAGTAGTCCCCCTCGTTCATGTAGTTCAGCCTTCCCCCTTCACCGCGTTCGTGATTCCCCTATCGCGTTCGCGTATAACAGTCCCTGGACCCCCAGCATTTTCTTCTACGCATTCGTGTTCCATGCATTCGCAATGAATTGCCCAGTTTACCCTTTGCGAACGAGGCCCCTTTCCCGCGAACGCGAAGGGCAATTTTGCCCAGCGAATTTTTAAGTTCAAAATAGTAGCCATTACGGGATTATTCCCATTTTTCATAAACCTTGTCTTCTCCACAGCACATAGGCGACTTTTAGAGGTATTCTTCACCAAAGATTCATAGGTAAGTATTCCTAACTTCATTCCCTCTTAATTTCTTCGACTAATCACTAATTTCCTAGCCCTAAATCATGAAATCAAAGTAGAAATTAGGGGTTTTTGGGGTAGAGTTAGGGTTTTGGGAATTTTGGATGATTCAACCTCAATTTGGTGTCGAATCTTAAAATAAATTATATATTTGAACTCGTGGGGTTATGGGTGACTAGGTTTTGGTCTGAGCCTCGTGTTTGGACCATGTGGGCCCGGTGTCAAATTTTGGTATTTTGGGAAGAATGCTAGGAAACTCATTTCTAGGCTAAGGGATTATGTTGTTGATCCTTTATTGATAATATTGAATTAATTATGTCTAGATACCATTATTTCGGATTCGGATTTGTAGAGGAAAGGCGGTATTTGAGGAGTGATTGCTATTCTTTGGACCGAGGTAAGTGTTTGATCTAACTTTGGCTTGAGGGAATAGGATTAGGGTGTTATCAATTGCTAATTGCTTAATGATCGAGTACAGTGTATAGGCATGGTGACGAGTATATACACCGGTGTCTAGCATGACCGTGGGTCTTTGTTTGTGCTTATTTTGGTATATTTTGGGACTCTTCCAAGCTAAATTAATGATCTCTACATAATGTGAAGAGTATGAGGATTAATTATAAATTGGGAATTCTTTGGAGCGTTGGCTCGAACGATAAAAATACTATTGAGTAAGAAATGAAAGAAATGGAAAGAGATGTGATTAATCCCTTGCCGGGATGGTTTGAGTATATTGATTATCTCCCTTGCCGGGATGTGAAAGTTGTTGTTATTTCTCCCTTGCCGGGATTTAGTTGTTTAATTGTGTTTTCCTTTGCCGGGACATTTCTTATTATTGTTTATTCCCTCGCCCGTTTGGTTGTGATTGCTGTTTGTGTGAGGAAGAGTGATAATGCACGAAGGGTCATTCCGTGCCATGTTTTGATTATATTTGCACGAAGGGTCATTCAGTCCCACGTTTTGATTATATTTGCACGAAGGGTCATTCCGTGCCATGTTTTGATTATATTTGCACGAAGGGTCATTCCGTGCCGTGTTTTGATTATTTATGCACAAAGGGACATTCCGTGCTCTGAATTTGACTATAATTGCACGAAGGATCATTCTGTGCCATGAAATGAGAGTTATGTGAGTAAAAGCATGAAGGGTGATGCCGTGCATTTTATTTGATTGCTTTGGGTGAGGATGAGAGTAAAAGCACGAAGGTTGATGTCGTGCAACTGTTGTTTTCCTGTTTTGTTAATTATTGTTGTTCCATGTTCCTCACTTAAGTTGATGATTTTTATATCCGGATTGTACTCCCCCATAGCATGCTTCCCTCCCCTTTTTACTGCTTAGTTTCGGCATTCTTTCCTGTTATTGCATATGTATATATATTTAACTTCACAGGTTGATTTGGTAGTCCTGTCTAGCCTCGTCACTACTTCGCCGGGGTTAGGCCAGGCACTTACCAGCACATGGGGTCGGTTGTGCTTATGCTACACTTATGTGCTTTTTGCACAGATAACGGTACCGAGGCAGCTTTTGGATCACAGCAGTAGCACTGAGCGGGAGCTGGCTTCATTCCAGGGACTTACGAGGTAGCCTAGCTGGTGTTCGCAGGCCGAAGTCCCTTTCTATATTTTCTATTTATTTTCATTGTACCGAGACATGCATTATGTATTTTCTATTCGAACTTGTTTGTAGCACTCTTTAGAGGTTCGTGAGATAGCGACTACAGTCTTGGGTAGTGAAATATTAAACTTTCGCATTTTGGGTTTTCAGTTATTCATGTTTTAAAAGACTTCCGCATTTATTTAAAGGCTCATTATTTTATTATTGTTGTGTTGTTATCCGAAGTTGTTTAGATGTTTGGCTTGCCTAGCTCCGATAGTTGGCGCCATCACGACCCCCGATGGTGGGAAATTCGGGTCGTAACAAATAGCTAATTTGTTATCTAGGGTTTTGATGGAACCTATTGGAGGATGATTTTCCTGTTACGTTAATATAGATTTGTTGTAGTATTTTCTCTATTTGTTCAACTACATTATTATTGTTGTTGATTGAAGGGACCTCAATTGACTGTGCCTAGTTTGTATGTATTTCTCAGGAGAGAGTGCATATTTAGGTAGTTGTTGAACAACATCCCTCCTAATATATGAAGGATCAGTAGGAAATGTTTAAAGGTGGGATTAGGGATAACGAAACCTTGGGTGCGATCCAATGAGTCGTGTTTAATGTCAGCTACCGTAATTCGGGAGAATATGTCTGGTAAATTATGGTAATTACTCAGGAGAGAGTTACGACAGTTAGAGCACTCATGATCGGTAGATAATACTTAGGCTAATTTATAAAAAACGTAACAGGAAGAATTCCGACAATAGGGAAAATCATAACTCTAGACCTCCTTAATATTGTCTCTAACCCTTAGTATCTTTAGTTGTTAATTTACTATTTTACTTTGTTAGTTAATTAGTTAAACACAAAAATCTTAATATCTATAAGTTAGGAATTGTTCAAGCTTGTCTTCTTGGTAATATTGAACAGCTGTAGTTATGCCTTAGTTCTCTGTGAGATTTGTCTTTGGGCTTGTTAATCGAATTATATTTACAACGACCGCTTAGTCCTTTTTATAAGGAATAGTTGGGCGTGATCAAATTTTGGCATCATTTTCGAGGATCTAACAGTGTAGCTATAGGTATACATATTGCTAGGTTTCAAGTTTGAACTTTTATTTTATTTTTGAATTTAATTTTTTTTTACTTGTTGATTTGAGAACGTGGCATCTTGGAATTATAAGAGTTTTAATTTTGGTAACTCTACTTTTAATGCTCCTCATGCATATTGTGAATGAAACCACCCAGTTCAAAATTGTCAATATTTTCCTGAGAGCGAGTTATGTGCACCAACTCAATCTTATATATGGAATGTGCGCGATATGTGTGGTTGTCAAGATGGTCACTTTCATGGTTGTGTTTATATTTCTTATCTTTTCCCAACCCCTTACTTTGATGGTTCTTCTTTTTTTGTGAAGTTAATAGGAACAAAGAACCCAGGGATGATGACCAGAAAGACATCAAAGATATGTTAAAGCATTGCATAGAACTATATGATAAGAAACTACGGCAGATACAATGGCAAGAGCCAACTATTCACAACTTGGAGGCTCAAGCGAATAAATTAATTAAACCTTGTAATGAGCAACAAGTTGAAATTGTGGATATTAGCCAATATGAGCATGAATTGGCTGCAGAAATTGCCATTATACTGGAGGATTTAAAAAAAATACGTGGATGAGCTAGAGGAGAAGGCCAGAGTAGAACACCAACAATCAATCGAAATAAATTTTGAGAATGCTCATGTCGTAGAAGAGATACTAAGTCAACCATGGATATTGAGGATACATATTGAGTTGACTCTAGTATCATTAGTGTTGGGGATGTTGACAATCCAATTGTTTATGTAGTTTAGTGCATTGGTCCACACTCCAAGCATTTTTCCACATTGTGTTTGGATGATGATATGGAAATAGAGTCATCTGAGACACTTGAGGAGTCAAGGAGTAAGGAACAAGATGCCTACATTCTGGAATTCTTTGTGCCAGAAAGTCGGGAATACACATCTCATTCAAAGGGCAAGAAGTACGGAATACTATATTGTTTTATTGGGCCAGTCAGATTCGTTCTTCCACCCAAGGAGCATGATCAAAGAGCAGAAACAAAACTTGGAGTCCAATTTGTAAGTTCAAATTGGAGGCAAAAAGTGATTCGCATCATGTCGCGATGTTAAGTCAAGCGCTTGTTGGGAGGCAACCTAGCTTTACTGCTTTCTTTTATTTTTTTATTTTCTTAATTGTATTATGTTTGTAATGTAAATTTTTTATTTTCTAGGAGCATGGAAAGCAAAACTATTGGAAGGATGCAACAGCAAAGCAGATGGTTGGAACTAAGTGTGAAATACCCGCATGAAGGACCAGGCCTGGGAGAAGTCTGAGTACCCCATGAGCTGCTAGTGCTTCAGCCTTTTGGCCTACCAGGGAGTTTCATTTACCCTCTTATTAGTATGATGTGCATTAGGGACAATGCATAATTTTAAGTGTGAGGTGAGGAGATTGTCTAGGTGACTTTCTATGTTATTTTAATTGTGTTAGTTTAATTGAATAATGCTTTTGTTTTAAGAAAAAAGAATAGACGTTTCCCGACGATGGATATCCTAGAAAATTTTATTGAGGGATTTAATTCTAAAGAAAAAAGGACAAAAATATTTTTTTTGTAGGTAGTGTAGTAATTTCCCCTTGATTTTTCTTTGTATCGCCATTCTTTTTCAAGGGTTTTATTTGAACCGGGTGTAGTTAGTTTTATTTTTTTTTAGAAAAAGGAGACATTGTGTTGTGTTTTGAATTGAAGCAATATCTATTGACTTTGTTATTCCTTAAGAATAATGAGTACTTTGGCTGTGACGCTTAGGCTCAATTTTTTACTCTTGTATAAGTACATTAAATTGTATGATTTTAACTTTGCTTAACTGCTTTGACTAGAGTGTCTTGATGAGTCTAATATTGAGTGAGTCATGTGCCATGTGAGTATGAGGTTTTTGTGTTATTTTGTGCATTGCATTTGATGTCTAGAACTTACCCCGTGTGTTTGCAAAGCGAAATAGTAATTTTGTTCAGTCTTGAAAGTGATATAGGCGTTTTTTGTTGAACCAGATATTATATTTTACCCGCCTAATTGTTATGTATCGTAGTTAACCCCTTTGAGCTTGTAATCGTGTTTTTTTGCCAGCCACATTATAAGCCTTACCTCTTTGTTTGAATTAACCATCTATTTGAACCTGTTCACCTCTCATGAGTACTTGAATTGTTATGAACTTTATAAAAGTTAAAGTGTGGGTTGGTTGGTTCAATTTTTGAGTGGAACTAATGAAATAAAGAGAAAGGTGCACTGATATGAAAGAGCAAGAGCCACTTGAATTGAAAAAGGAAAGAAAAAAATAGTTGTATTGTGTGCTTAAATAATTTGGGAGTTGATGTATATTGATGTGAAGGTGGAATTATGGTTTGACATAAGTGTGGGGTTTTAAATGTTAAAATGTATGTATTAAAGTACTTAGGGAGGTGTAGTCACTCTTATATGATGTAACGAACTGACTGGTCATTTTAAGAATTAACGCCCCAATACCCTATTAACTACGTTCCCCATGTTTATCTCTGCTATTTTGATTTGCTAGGAAGTTCGGTTTTGAGTTTCAGAGAGTTTAGGGACACTTTGACTAAATGAGATATTTAAGTGTTGGAAATTTTATAGTAATTGGAACAGTGTGAAGACGGCCTCGGAATGGAAATTTGATGGTTCCGTTAGCTCTATTGGGTGATTTCAGGCTTAGGGGTGTGATCGTATTGTGTTTTGGAGGTCCGCAGCTAATTTAGGCTTGAAATGATGAAAGTCGGATTTTGGAGTTTCTGGTTCGATAGTGAGATTTTCATTCGAGAATTGAAATGGAATTCTGAAAGTTGGAGTAGTTTCGTAGTGTTGACTGTGACATGTGTGCAAAATTTTAGGTCATTCGAATGAGGTTTGATACACTTTTTGATCGATGGCGTATTTTTAGAGTTTTGGAGTTCTTAGGCTTGAATCCGCGGTTGATTCATCGTTGTGATGTTTTTTTTAATGTATTTTAAGGATTGGTATAAGTTTGGACAGTGTTATTAGACTTGTTTGTGATTTTTGTTCAAGTCCTGGAGGCCTCGGGAGGATTTCAGATGGTTGACAGAAGGATTTTGGAGTTTGGAGTTGCAACTTCAGCTGTTGGTTTTCTGTCATAACCACACTTGCGAGTATGGGACTGCAGGTGCAGCATCGTAGAAGAGGCTATGTGGCCGCAGAATCGAGATTGGCCCAGAGCTCCAGGATCCGCAGGTGCAGCTGGGTTTTCAAAAATGCGGTGCCGCAAATGCGGCCAAGCGACTGCAGATGCAGACCCAGCCCATTAAGTCACTTTTCGCACCAGCGATGCATTCTTCCGCAAGTGCGGGACCTCATGTGCACTCCCTTGACTGTAGATGCAGTAATCACTGGGCAGAAACTTATAAATGCTTGCCTTCGCAAAATTTAGCCATTTTTCACCTCTTTTCAAAATGGGAAGAAGCTTGGGGAGCATTTTTCAAGACAAATTTTCAGTGGAGTTCATTGGGGTAAGGTCTTTGGTCCTAAACTCGTTATTGGAATGATTTTAATCAATTTAAGCATGAAAAAATTAAGAAAAATCAGTGGTAAATTGGGGGTTAGGGATTGACTAATTAGAGACCTTTGAGTGATGATTTGAGGGACCCTTCGAGGTCCGATTTTGGTACTTTTGTTATCACTGAACTCGTGAGAGTGCGAGGATTCTGGAAATATGAATTTTACCCAATTCCAAGACGTGGGCCCAAGGGGCATTTTGGTTATTTTACCTAATTTCGCGTATTAGCTTAGAATTTCTTTGTGGAATCAGTTACTCGAAGTGTTATTTACATTATGCAATTGAATTGAATAGATTTGGGCCATTTGAAGTCGAGTACTCATAGCAAGAACATGGGTTCAAGTTGACTTTGAGCCGGTTCGAGGTAAGTGGCTTGCCTAGCCTTGTGTGGGGGACTTTTCCCTTATGATTGGTATTGTGATAATTGAAATGCTTTATACGTGAGGTGACAAGTGTGTAATTGTGCTAATTGTTGAAAAACATGTTTTCACTAAATTGGTTTAAATTGTTTTTCTTCTGCAATTTGGTTTATCTTCCACATTTTAGGCTTACCTAGTCGTAGAGACTAGGTGCCGTCAAGATGGTTCACGGAGGGCGAATCGGGGTCGTGACAAGTGGGTATTAGAGATCTAGGTTCGTATGAGTTATCAATCCCAATCCGGTTTATTAGAGTCTCGTGAAATGGTAGACGTCTTTACTTATCTACGAGAGGCTATGTAACCATTAGGAAAATTTCCACTTCATTCGATTTCTCTGTCATGCGAGTTTTTTGACATCACAATCCTAAAACTATATCTTCCATTGTCTCACAGATGGTGAGAACACGTGCTACCAAAGATGATCAGACACCTGAGGAGGTGGTTAGAGTTGCTGAAGGACTATGATATCACTATTTTGTATCACCCACGAAAGGCCAATGTGGAGGCCGATGCCTTGAGTAGCTGGGCAGAGAGTTTGAGGAGTTTGGCTTTTTACCAGGATCAGAGAGGACTATAGCGATGGATGTTTAGGCTTTTGTCATCTAGTTTGTGAGATTAGATCTTTTGGAGCCCAGTCGAGTTCTAGCTTGCGTGGTTTCTCGGTCTTCCTTATTTGATCGCATCCGAGATGCCAGTATGATAACCCTCATTTTCTTGTCCTCAAGGACAAGGTTCAGCATGGTGATGCCAGAGATATGACTATTGGTGGAGGCGGATGAGGAAAAATATAGTTGGATTTGTAGCTTGGTGCTTCAACTGTCAGCAAGTAAAGTATGGGCACCAGAGACCGGGTGGGTTGCTTCAGTAAATAGAGATTCCGGAGTGGAAGTGGGAGCGGATCACCATGGATTTTGTAGTTGGGCTCCCACGGACTTTGAGAAACTTCGATGCTATTTGGGTTGATTGTGGATCCGTTCACCAACTCTACGCACTTCATTCCTGTATGTACTACCTATTCTTTGGAGCATCTAGCAAAGATTTGTATCTATGAGATTGTTCGTGTGCATGATATTCTAGTTTCCATCATTTCAGATAGAGGTACTCAGTTCACATCACGGTTCTGGAGGGTCGTTCAGCATGAGTTGGGTACTCGGGTGGAGCTGAGTACAACATTTCACCCTCAAACGGACAGACAGTCCGAGCGAACTATTCAGATTCTTGAAGATATTCTTTGTGTGTGTGATTGAGTTTGGAGGGTCTTGGGATCAGTTCTTGCCATTGTCAGAGTTTGCCTAACACAACAGTTATCAGTCCAGCATTCAGATGGCACCGTACGAGGCTTTATATAGTATACGGTGTAGATCCCCGATGGGTTGGTTCGAGCCGGGTGAGGCCAGATTATTGGGCACAGACTTGGTTAAGGATGATTTGAAGAAGGTTAAGGTGATTTAGGGTAGACTCCGGACAGCCCAGTCCAGACAGAAGAGTTATGTGGGCCGGAAGGTTCGTGATATTTCCTATATGGTTGGAGAATGGGTTTTGCTTCGGGTTTCGCCTATGAAAGACGTTATGAGGTTTGGGAAGAAAGGGAAGCTGAGCTTGAGGTTTATTGGCCCTTTTGAGATATTGAGGCATGTTGGGGAGGTTGCTTATGAGCTTACATTACCTCCCAGCTTGGGAGGAGTTCATCAGGTATTTCATGTTTTGATGCTTCGGAGGTATCACGGTGATCCATCACACGTGTTGGATTCAGTTCAGTCCAGTTGGACAAGGATCTATCCTATGTTGAGGAGCCAGTGGCAATATTGGACAGGAAGGTTAGAAAGCTGAGGTCAAAAAACATTGCATCAGTAAGAGTTCAGTGTCGGGGTCAGCCGGTCAAGGAGGCGACCCAGGAGAACAAGAAAGATACGCGCAGCCGTTACCCTCATCTTTTCACTACTTTAGGTATATCTTTATGCTCGTTCGAGGACGAACGAATGTTTAAGTGTGGGAGGATGTAACGACCCAGCCGGTCATTTTAAGAATTAACATCTCGATCCCCTATCAACTGCATTCCCCATGTTTATCTCTGCTATATTGATTTGTCGGGATGTTTGGTTTTGAGTTTCGGAGAGTTTTAGGAAACTTAGTCCCTAAATGAGAGCTTAAGTGTTAGAAATGTTACCATAGTCAGAATTGTTTGAAGACGGCCTGGGAATGGAAATCTGATGGTTTTGTTAGCTGCGTTGGGTTATTTCGGGCATAGGGGCGTGATCCGATTGTGTTTTGGAGGTCCATAGCATATTTAGGCTTGAAATGTCAAAGGTTGAATATTGAAGTTTCCGGTTCGATAGTGAGATTTTGATCCGAGGGTTAGAATGGAATTCCAGAAGTTAGAGTAGCTCCATAGTGTTCAATGTAACGTGTGTGCAAAATTTCAGGTCATTCGGGCGAGGTTTGATAGACTTTTTGATCGAAAGCATATTTGTAGAGTTTTGGTGTTCTTAGGCTTGAACCTGTGGTTGATTCATCGTTTCGATGTTGTCTTAGGTATTTTAAGGATTGGTATTAGTTTGGACAGTGTATTAGATTTTATTGTGCTTTCTGTTGAGGTCCTGGAGGCCTCGGAATGATTTCGGATGGTTGACGGAAGGATTTTGGAGTTTGGAGTTGTAGCTTCAGTTGCTGGTTTTCTGTCATAGCCGCACCTGTGACTGTGGGACCGCGGGTGCGGCGCCAAGAAACGGCTATGTGGCCGCCGAAGCGAGATTTTACCAGAGCTCCAAGATCCGCACGTGTTTCTAGGTTTTCGCAAATGCGGTGCCGCAGATGCGGCCAAGCGATTACAGATGCGGACCCAGTCCGTTAAGTGACTTTTCGCACCAGCAATACATTCTTCCGCAGGTGTGGGATTGCAGGTGCACTCCCTTGACCGCAGATGTGGTAATCACTGGGCAGAAACATATAAATACTTGCCTTCACAAAATTTAGCCATTTTCATCTTTTTTCAAAACGAGAAGAAGCTTGGGGAGCATTTTTCAAGAGGGATTTTCAGAGGATTTCATTGGGGTAAGGTCTTTGGTACCTAAACTCATTATTAGAATGATTTTTATCAATTTAAGCATGAAAAATTAAAGAAAATTAGTGGTAAATTGGGGGCTAGGGCTTGACTAATTAGAGACCTTTGAGTGATGATTTGAGAGACCCTTTGAGGTCCGATTTTGGTACGTTTCATATGACTGAACTCCTGAGAGTGTGAGGATTTTGAAAATGTGAATTTCACCCAATTCCAGGACGTGGGCCCAAGGGGCATTTTGGTCATTTTACCTAATTTCACGTATTAGCTTAGAATTGTTTAGTAGAATTAGTCACTTGAAGTGTTATTCATATTATTCAATGGAATTGAATAGATTTGGGCCATTTAGAGTCGAGTACTAGTGGTAAGAACGTGGTTTCTGGTTGACTTTGAGCTAGTTCGAGGTAAGTGGCTTGCTTAACCTTGTGTGGGGGACTTTCCCCTTAGGATTGGTATTGTGATAATTGAAATGCCTTGTACGTGAGGTGACGAGTGCATACTTTTGCTAGTTGTTGAAAAACATGTTTTCACTGAAGTAACTTTAATTGTGTTTTCCCTTTTTTTATTTATTCGACTTGCACTTTTAAACCTTATGTTAGCTTAGAGAAGCATGTCTAATTGACTTAATTGTTTTATTTGCTTTAACTGCATTATTTGCAATACGTAAAGCATTCTAGGTTAGAATTGCCTTTGTTATCTTGTTATGAAGTTGAGTTTATTTGAGTAATCCTTGTTCCATTATTGTGTGTTTCACTTTGGGACTACGGGACGACATCCCGGGAGATCCCCTATACGTATTTATGATTTGAGCTGAAGTGCGAGATACCGAGAGATCCGCAGCACGTATATTGAGGATACCAAGAGATCCTTGGGATACCAAGAGATCCCTAGCATATATTGAGGATACCGAGAGATCCTCGAGATACCAAGAGATCCATATCATATGTTGAGGATACCAAGAGATCCTCGGGATACCGAGAAATCCTCAGCTAATATTGAGGATACCAAGAGATCCTCGGGATACCAAGAGATCCCTGGCATATATTGAGTGTACTAAGAGATCCTCGGGATACTAAGAGATCCCTGGTTAACATCCTTGTTCACCGGGGTATTTCCTTGTGATTGTCTTTATCTTTGTTCCAATTATTGTATTCCTTATTATTCTGTATTAAATTCTTACTGTCAGTTTTTAATTAAACTGCTTATCTTACTCTATCATCCCTCATATTTATTTAATATCAGTAGGTCCCTGACCTTCCTCGTCACTACCCGACCAAGGTTAGGCTTGGCACTTACTGAGTACCATTGTGGTGTACCCATGCCCTTTCTGTGCATGTTTCTCATGTGCAGATCCAGGTACTTTGATTCAGTCCTTTCACCCTTGAGGCGAGGTGACTGCTCTAGAGACTTTGAGGTATATCTATCGCGTCTACAGACTGAGGAGTCCCTTTCCATTCTGTCTTGTAGTGATAGCCCTTCTATCTTTCTGTTGATGTAGACATTCCGGAGATAGAGCATTTTTATTATATTCGTAGCTTGTGATTCATGGGTTTCCGTATTTCGGGAAAATGTATTAGTTATGAGAGTTAATATTGTGTATGCCAAGTGGAACTTTTAAAAGCTGATTATTTACACTATTTCTATTTTAAATTGTTTTTCTTCCGCAATTTGGTTTATCTTCCGCATTTTAGGCTTACCTAGTCGTAGAGACTAGGTGTCGTCACGATGGTTCACAGAGGCGAATCGGGGTCGTGACAAGTTGGTATCATAGCTCTAGGTTCATATGAGTCATCAATCACAATCTGGTTTATTAGAGTCTCGTTGATCGGTAGACGTGTGTGCTTATCTACCAGAGGCTATGTAACAATTAGGAAAATTTCCACTTCATTTGATTTCTCTGTCGTGCGAGTTTTTTCACATCACAATCCTAAACCTCTATCTTCCATTCTCTCACAGATGGTGAGAACACATGCTACCAGAGATGATCAGACACTTGCGTCCCTTGTGAGAGCCGTCAGAGTTCGGGGTCGGGGTAGAGGTTGATGATGTGCACGTAGTGCAGCTGGAGCACCCGTGCGGGCTGCCACTAAGGAGCCACCAACAGTTCCAGCCAGAGCCTAGGCACTAGATACGCCTACTGCTACTACTACTCCAGCACTTCAAAGAGACATTAGCACAGTTCCTTAGCATGTTTGGTACATTAGTTCAGGCGGGGTTGATTCAGGTTGTACCAAATACTTTACAGATCGGGGAAGGGACCTAGACTTCCACCACCCCAACTCTAGAGCAGCGAGTTCTTATTGTTCAGGTTCCATGTGTCATGGTAACATAGTCTGCGATCCCAGTTTAGCGGGTAGTGAGTACCTCTCGCCGAGTAGAGGGCAGGCGAGGTTAGGAGAGTATAGGGAAGTGAGGAGACCTCGTAGACTGGGAAGATCCATTGGTCCTTATTTTGGAGGAAGAGTACGACATGGTAGATGTTTTGTGGATTAGCCAGCTCAGTTTGCACCTCAGATTTCACACAGTGTTTCAGGTGTTCAGTGGTCTTGGAGTACCCGTAACTTATAGTTCCCACTGCCACGTCCTCACATAGCTTGTTTTGAGTGTGGTGACACACGCCATGTGGTGAGGTATTTGCCCTAGGCTTGGGATTAGTGCACCTCCATAGACTTCTCAGTTACAACACGCCCCACAGAGATCTCAAGCTATAATCACAGCACCAGGTTCTACCCCACCTGCTCAGCCAGCTAGAAGGGAAAGTCAGGCCCGATACTATGCCCTTTCTGCCCGTACCGAGGTTGTTACCTCCAATGCTGTCATCACAGGTATTGTACTAGTTTGTCACAGAGATGCATCGATTCTATTCGATCAAGGCTCCACTCACTCTTATGTGTCTTCTTATTCTGCTCCGCATTTGGGTACACCTCAGGTTTCTTTGAGTTCTCCTGTTTATGTTTCTACTCCTGTGGGAGATTCTCTTATTGTGGATCGCATCTATTGGTCATGTTTGGTTGCTCTTAGTGGTTTTGAGACCAGAGCCGATTTATTGTTGCTCAACATGGTAGATTTTGATATTATCTTGGGCATGGACTGGTTGTTATTCTGGATTGTCACGCCAAAACTGTGAAATTGGCTATGCCAGGTGTACTGCGTGTTGAGTATAGGGATACTTTAGATCATACTCCCAGTAGAGTTATTTCTTTCCTTAAGGCCCAGCGAATGGTTGACAAGGGAGTGTGACGCATATTTAGCTTATGTGAGAGATGTCAGTATTGATACCCCTTCAGTTGATTCAGTCCCAGTAGTGCGGGATTTTCTCGATGTGTTTCCAGCTGATCTTCTGGGAATGCCACCTGATAGAGATATTGATCTTGGCATTGATCTGTTGTCGGGCACTCAGCCTATTTTTATTCCTCCGTATCGTATGGCTCCTCCTGAATTGATGGAGTTAAAGGATCAGTTACAGGAATTGCTTGATAAGGGTTTTATCGGGCCCAGTGTATAACCTTGGGGTGCTCTTATCTTGTTTATGAGTAAAAAGGATGGTTCTATACGTATGTGTATTGATTATCGCCAGTTGAACAAGGTTACGATGAAGAATCATTATCCTTTGCCTTGTATTGATGATCTATTTGACCAGCTTCAGGGCGCATAGGTGGTGTTTTCTAAGATTGACTTGCGCTCAGGTTACCGTCACTTCAAGATTCGGGAGCCTGATATCCCGAAGATTGCTTTCAGGACTAGGTATGGTCATTACGAGCTCCTTGTTATATCATTTAGGCTGATCAATATCCCATCAGCCTTTATGCATTTAATGAACAGTGTGTTCCGGCCGTATCTTGACTCATTCATCATTGTGATATTCTATTGTTTTCCCAGAGTCGGGAAGATCATGAGCAGTACTTGAGGACTGTGCTTCATTCTCTGAGAGAGAAGAAATTATATGCTAAGTTCTCGAAATGTGAGTTTTGGTTGGATTGCGTGGCATTCCTATGCCACGTGGTATCGAGTGAGGGTATTCAGATGGATCCAAAAAAAATAGAGGCCGTGCAGAGTTGGCACATACCATCCTCAGCTACAGAGATCCGGTTTCCTTGGCTTGGCGGGTTACTATCATCGTTTTGTTAAGGGATTTTCATCGATTGTAGCCCATATGACCAAACCTAGAAGGGTGCTCCATTCCAGTGGACGGAAGAGTGTGAGGCGAGCTTTTAGAAGCTCAAGATAGCTTTGACTACAACCCAATTTTGATACTGCCTACCTATTCGAGGTCTTGTACGGTCTATTGTGATGCATCGAAGATTGGACTCGGAGCGATGTTGATACAGGACGATAGGGTAATTGCCTACGCGTCCAGGCAGTTGGAAGGTGCATGAGAAGAATTAGCATGTCTGCGACCTTGAGTTAGCTGCCATTGTTCACGCCCTGAAGATCTGGCGCCATTATTTGTACGGGTTTCCTTGTGAGATTTATACTGATCATCGGAGCTTGTAGCACATGTTCAAGCAAAAGGATCTAAATTTGCGCTAGAGGAGATGGTTAGAGTTGCTGAAGGACTATGATATCACTATTTTGTATCACCCGGGCAAGGCCAATGTGGAGGCCGATACCTTGAGTTGTCGGGCCAAGAGTTTGGGGAGTTTGGTTTATTTACCAGCATCAAAGAGGCCTATGGTGATTAAGGTTGTATTGTGGGTCGGGCCGGGCCCGGGACCGCTAGCAAACATGCCAAATGGGTGGGTCCCTAACCGTCCTAACAGCTCACTGTGCGATGGTCCTCCCAAAATAGACTGCGAGCTCGGGACTGGCAGATGGGACTGGACCAGTTCAACCGGGCTTAACGAGCCCAATGGCTATTTTTCAAAAATAAATAAAAAAAATTTCAGGAAAAGGCCAACGGTTAGAAGTTTAAAAATTAGTCGTTGGCCTGCCATTTTAGCTGTTTGGATTTTTAAAAGATAGTCATTTGGCCCCCAAACTTTTTATAATTACACTTTTTGCCTTATTCTCAACTATAAATACCCCCTCATTCTTTTATTTTTATTCACAAATTCATCAATCACTCTCAATCTCTCTCTAATTTTCTTCTATAATTGCTTACTTTATTATTACAACTTTGTGAAAAATTATGAAGTTGGTGAATTGAAATATTCAAGTCTTCTAGTCTTCAACGATATTCAATTTTCAAGAAATTGTTCATCAATTTGGTAAACTCGTTCCAACTCTTAAGTTTTAATATTATAGTTTTATTTGTTTTAGTTTGTATAATTATAATCAATATGGACTTTTCTTTGAAAAACATAAGGAAAAATCTAAAATTGGTGAATCTAGTCGCCAAGCTACTACTCCTCCACCGGCTCCCCGACCCAGACCTGTTACTCGTCCTCCTCCACCTGTTATTCCTGATATTAAAAACCCTTGTTTTCAATTTTCCGATAGTCAATTTTGCCATGATGTTGCACCAGGTCAACAATTAAATGATGAAGTTATGAATGCTCTATATCCTAATCCAACTATCTTTGAAAATGATGATTTAGATGAAATGCAACCGGATTTAGATGATACACCTACTAGTCCTGTTAATAACCCAACTGATAATAATCCAAATGATGCCCCGCCTAAACCTCCTGTAGTAACCCCTACTTTTAATAGACAACCTTCTAAACGAAACGAAACAACTCTTGTTTGGCACTTTTTTACTCAACTAAGAGAACAAAATAAGGCTAAGTGTAAAACTTGTGGGTCTTTGATGACTCATAAATATACTGGAAACTGTAGAGGTACGGGTACTTTGACTAGACACATAAAGAAATACCCTAGAGATAAAGCTAGATATTTACAAATGAAAGATACGCAAGAGGGAAGAAGTGTAGATACTGAGGTTAATCCTAGTACAGGGTCAAATCTTGTTCAATCGGAAATTAACACTATTACCGGTGGAATTTATATTATGATTCAAATAAAGAGCATGAAGAATTGACAAAAATGATTATTGTTATATGCATACCCTATAGTTTTTCTTCTAAGCCTCACTTTGTGCATTATATTTGAAGAGTTTTTAATCCTACTTATAAAGGATGACCTTGCGCAACTGTAAAGAGCGATATTTATAAATATAAACATGAATATGAACAATATTTGAGCTATTTATTTACTCATATAGATTGTCGCATTGCTATTACTATTGATATTGGTAGAAGTGGTAATGACCATGATTATCTTATTGTTACAAGTCATTGGATTGATGAGGTCCTCACTTTTGGTACACAAAAATTTATAAGGCTTTATCACTTTCAGATGAGGAATTTGCTACCCCTGGAGTTGAGGCTCAAACAATTTATAATGCTTGTCAACTTGCCTTAGATCATGCTAGACCAAATGTTCCAACTCCTACTTCATCTACTTCGTAATCATCTAAAAGAACTGCGGGCCTAAAAACACTTAGTTCTTGGACGGAGTTCAGGGGTTCTCAAGGTGATAATATTGGTGATAGTTCACAACTATATGAGCTTCAAGTTTATTTGTCGCAGGGACTTGAATAAGAGAATCTCGACGGCTCCTTTGATGTTTTGGAATGGTGGAAGGACAAACAAAAACACTATCCGGTTCTTTCAAGGATGACTCGAGATATTTTAAATGTTTAAACTTCAACAGTGACATCAGCGAGCGATTTCAGTCAATCGAGACTTCAAATCGGTGATTGTAGAGCATCTATGAGGGAGAGCTTGGAAAAATCAGTACTCTTCAGAGATTGGATCCGTTCGGAAAGAAGAAATTTTGGACTTGNTTAAAGGTGTCTAACGGGTCGGGTCGGGTCGGCCCGTTTCCGGACCGGCCCAAACCGGTTCAAATCGGAACTGGACCGGACTGGTAGAAGGGGGCTGGGTGCGGCTAGGTTATAGGGGTAGGGCGGTTTGTAACGTTCACATTTGAACCACCGGTTAAACGGACCGGTCAAACCCAATCAACGAACAACACTGTTCATCCGGTTAACCGGCCCAGCACGGAGCGGCCCAGATCGGTTTAACGATAACAATATTTTTTAAGCCTAGGCCTCAGATTCTGATCGTCTGCAACGGTCCATTTCACAATATGGTCGTTGCCCAACGACTGAAATGGATATTTAGCCCAATTTTTGGTTTTTTTTTAAAAAAATTAACCCCTTTTGAAAAACTATAAATACACTCCCTTCCTCATTTGTTCACTCATCTCTCAATTCTCAATTCAAGTTAAATCATGCCTCGTACTTCTAGAGTGCGCTCATATGTTTGGGAACACTTTGAGGTGGTAGAAGAAAATGAAGAAGTTCAAAAAGTAAAGTGCAAGAACTGTGGTCTAGTCTTAAATCGTCATTCAAAGTGTGGCACATGCAGTTTAAGGAGGCTTATAAAGAATTGTCTTGAGCGTCCTCCGAAAATTCGTATTTAAGTTGATTTGAGATAATTTATATTATTTTAAAATTATTAGACGTATTTATGCTTAATATTTTAGTTTGTTAGATTAATTTGAAGTATTATTATTCAAACTTCAAGTATTTATGCTTAAAATTACTAATTTTTGTTAATTTTTTTATTTTAAATTTATTAGATGTATTTATGCTTAAAATTACTATTTTTTTAATTTACTTGTTAATGCAAACTTCAATTCCGTAATTTTGAAATAAATATAGCACTTGCAATTTATAAGTTTAATTTTTTCCTATCTTCATTGTATTCTTTATAATTAAACTTACAATAGTTATACAAAAATACAAAATACAAAAAAATTAAAAATAACAATAACCCGGCACGGCCCCAGTAACCTGTAACCCTTACGGTTTAATTTTTACCCAGATGAACCCGAACCTGTTAAACCCGGTATGTCCCAACCTGTAACCGGGTTGAACCATAACCCGTACGGGTACTAAATTCCCCTACTCAGCCCGGCCCAGCCCGGCCCATCCGTTAAAAACCCATAGTATATATATATATAGTTTACAAGAAATTTCCTTAGATAAAAAAATTCAAAAAATAGTCCGGAACACTTAAGCCCGTTTAGGCCCGTGGGTCGGGCCTATTTAGCCCGGGACCANACAACAGGAGATAGACGAAGCTTATGAAAAAATGCTAGAGGAACTTGTGCAGGATACTGCTTCGCTCGAAAGCGATGATGAATAAGCTTCTTTTCCGCCACCACAAACGAAAATTCCTCCGGACCTTGAAGGACTTATGAAATTTGTTAGAGATAATATATAGACTAATATGTAACTTGTATTTTGGCATATCTTCCTTAGTTTTTTTTTGCTTTGAATGGTGGTACTAGTACCTTGTTCTGCTCATTCCATTGGGGGGAGGAAGACTAAGAAAGATATTGTCATTTTTTGTTAATGTCGTAATAAATTATAAGACATTCCCTTGAATATTTCTTTGTAATTTATTTTGTGTTTAAATTTGATATATATATATATATATATATATATATATATATAGATATATATATATATATATATATAGATATATATATATATATATATATAAGCAATTTATATTAGTATATATTAAAGGTGTCTAACGGGTCGGGTCGGGTCGGCCCGTTTCCGGACCGGCCCAAACCGGTTCAAATCGGAACTGGACCGGACTGGTAGAAGGGGGCTGGGTGCGGCTAGGTTATAGGGGTAGGGCGGTTTGTAACGTTCACATTTGAACCACCGGTTAAACGGACCGGTCAAACCCAATCAACGAACAACACTGTTCATCCGGTTAACCGGCCCAGCACGGAGCGGCCCAGATCGGTTTAACGATAACAATATTTTTTAAGCCTAGGCCTCAGATTCTGATCGTCTGCAACGGTCCATTTCACAATATGGTCGTTGCCCAACGACTGAAATGGATATTTAGCCCAATTTTTGGTTTTTTTTTAAAAAAATTAACCCCTTTTGAAAAACTATAAATACACTCCCTTCCTCATTTGTTCACTCATCTCTCAATTCTCAATTCAAGTTAAATCATGCCTCGTACTTCTAGAGTGCGCTCATATGTTTGGGAACACTTTGAGGTGGTAGAAGAAAATGAAGAAGTTCAAAAAGTAAAGTGCAAGAACTGTGGTCTAGTCTTAAATCGTCATTCAAAGTGTGGCACATGCAGTTTAAGGAGGCTTATAAAGAATTGTCTTGAGCGTCCTCCGAAAATTCGTATTTAAGTTGATTTGAGATAATTTATATTATTTTAAAATTATTAGACGTATTTATGCTTAATATTTTAGTTTGTTAGATTAATTTGAAGTATTATTATTCAAACTTCAAGTATTTATGCTTAAAATTACTAATTTTTGTTAATTTTTTTATTTTAAATTTATTAGATGTATTTATGCTTAAAATTACTATTTTTTTAATTTACTTGTTAATGCAAACTTCAATTCCGTAATTTTGAAATAAATATAGCACTTGCAATTTATAAGTTTAATTTTTTCCTATCTTCATTGTATTCTTTATAATTAAACTTACAATAGTTATACAAAAATACAAAATACAAAAAAATTAAAAATAACAATAACCCGGCACGGCCCCAGTAACCTGTAACCCTTACGGTTTAATTTTTACCCAGATGAACCCGAACCTGTTAAACCCGGTATGTCCCAACCTGTAACCGGGTTGAACCATAACCCGTACGGGTACTAAATTCCCCTACTCAGCCCGGCCCAGCCCGGCCCATCCGTTAAAAACCCATAGTATATATATATATAGTTTACAAGAAATTTCCTTAGATAAAAAAATTCAAAAAATAGTCCGGAACACTTAAGCCCGTTTAGGCCCGTGGGTCGGGCCTATTTAGCCCGGGACCATGTGGGATTAGGCCTATAGTGGGCCGGTTCCACCCATCAGGACCATTTGGCCCGGGACCGTTTGGCCCGACCCGTTTAGCCTATTTAGGCCTGGCCCAGAATACAGCCTTAATGGTGATGGATGTTCAGGCTTTAACCAGCCTGTTTTTTATATTGGATCTTTCGGAGCCCAGTCGGGTTCTAACTTATGTGGTTTCTCGGTCTTTCTTATTTGATCGCATCCGGAAGCGTCAGTATAATGACCCTCATTTGTTTATCCTCAAAGACAAGGTTCAGCACGGTGATGCAAGAGATGTGACTATTGGTGGAGGCGGATGAGGAAATATATAGTTGGATTTGTAGCTCGATGCCTCAACTGTCAGCAGGTAAAGTATGAGCACCAGAGACCGGGTGGGTTGCTTCAACAGATAGAGATTCCGGAGTGGAAGTGGGAGCGGATCACTATGGACTTTGTAGTTGGGCTCCCACGGACTTTGAGAAAGTTCGATGCTATTTGGGTGATTGTGGATCGGCTGACCAATTTCGCGCACTTCATTCCTGTGTGTATACCTATTCTTCGGAGCGTCTAGAGGAGATTTATATCTAGGAGATTGTTCGTCTGCATGGTATTCCAGTTTCTATCATTTCATATAGAGGTACTCAGTTCACATTACGGTTCTGGAGGGACATTCAACATGAGTTGGGTACTCGGTTGGAGTTGAGTATAGAATTTCTCCCTCAGACGGACGGACAGTCCGAGCGCACTATTCAGATTCTTGAGGATATGCTTCGTGCGTGTGTGATTGAGTTTGGAGGGTCTTGGGATTAGTTCTTTCCATTGGGGGAGTTTTCCCACAACAACAATTATCAGTCCAGCATTCAGATGGTACCGTATGAGACTTTATATGGTACACGATGTAGATCCCGGTGGGTTGGTTCGAGCCAGGTGAGGCCAGATTATTGGGCACAGACTTGGTTCAGGATGCTTTGGAGAAGGTTAACGCGATTCAGGGTAGAATCTGTATAACCCAGTCCAGACAGAAGAGTTACGTGGATCGAAAGGTTCGTGATGTTTCCTATATGGTTGGAGAGCGGAATCTGCTTCGGGTTTCACCTATGAAGGGCGTTATGAGGTTTGGAAAGAAAGGGAAGTTGAGTATGAGGTTTATTGGCCCTTTTGAGATATTGAGGCATGTTGGGGAGGTTGCTTATGAGCTTGCATTACCTCCCAGCTTGGCAGGAGTTCATTCGGTATTTCATGTTTCGATGCTCCGGAGGCATCACGGTAATTCGTTGCATGTGTTGGATTTCAGTTCACTTCAGTTGGAAAAGGATCTATCATATGTTGAGGAGCCAGTGGCAATATTGGACAGGCATGTTAGAAAGCTGATGTCAAAGAACATTGCATCAAGAAGGGTTTAGTGGCGGGGTCAGCCGGTCGACGAAGCTACTTGGGAGATCGAGCAGGATATGAGCAGCCATTACCCTTATCTTTTCACTACTTCAGGTATGTCTCTATGCTCGTTCGAGGAGGAACGAATGTTTTAGTGTGGGAGGATGTAACGACCCGTCCGGTCGTTTTAAGAATTAATGCCCTAATCTCCTATTAACTTCTTTCCCCGTGTTTATCTCTGCTATTTTGATTTGCCGGGATGTTTTGTTTGAGTTTCGGAGAGTTTTGGGACACTTAGTGCCTAAATGAGAGCTTAAGTGTTAAAAATTTTACTGTAGTCAAAACAGTGTGAAGACGGCCTCGGAATGGAAATTTGATGGTTCTGTTAGCTCTGTTGGATGATTTCGGGCTTAGGGGCGTGGTCAGATTGTGTTTTTGAGGTCCGTAGCTAATTTAGGATTGAAATGCTGAAAGTTGAATTTTGAAGTTTCCGATTCGATAGTGAGATTTTGATCCGAGGGTCGGAATGGAATTCCAGAAGTTGGAGTAGCTCCATAGTGTTGAATGTGACGTGTGCACAAAATTTCAGCTCGTTCGATCGAGGTTTGATAGACTTTTTGATTGAAAGCGTATTTTAGAGTTTTGGAGTTCTTAGGCTTGAATTCGCGGTTGATTCATCATTTTGATGTTGTTTTAGATGTTTTAAGGATTGGTATAAGTTTGGACAGTGTTATTAGACTTGTTTCTGCTTTTGGTTAAGGTCCCGGGGGCCTCGGGATGAGTTCGAATGGTTGACGGAAGGATTTTTGAGTTTGGAGTTGCAGCTGTAGCTGCTGGTTTTATGTCATAACCACACATGCGAGTATGGGACCGCAGGTGCAGCGCCGTAGAAGCGGCTATGTGGCCGTAGAAGCGAGATTGGCATTGAGATCCAGGATCCACAAATGCGGCTGGGTTTTCGCAAATGCGGTACCGCAGATGCGGCCAAGCGACCGCAGATTCGGACCCAGCATGTTAAGGGACTTTTGCACTAGCGATGCATTCTACCGTAGGTGCAGGACTGCATATGCCCTCTCTTGACCGCCGATGCCGTAATCGCTAGGCAAAAACATATAAATACCTGCCTTCGCGAAATTTATCCATTTTTCACCTCTTTTCAAAACAGGAAGAAGCTTGGGGAGCATTTTTCAAGAGGAATTTTCAGAGGAGTTCATTGGGGTAAGGTCTTTGGTCCCTAAACTCGTTATTGGAATGATTTTAATCAATTTAAGCATGAAAAATTAAGAAAAATCAGTGGTAAATTGGGAGTTAGGGATTGACTAATTAGAGACCTTTGAGTGATGATTTGAGGGACCCTTTGAGGTCCGATTTTGGTACTTTTGCTATCACTGAACTCGTGAGAGTGTGAGGATTCTGGAAATGTGAATTTCACCCGATTCTGAGGCGTGGTCCCGAGGGGCGTTTTGGTCAAATTTTGCGTATTAGCTTAGAATTTCTTTGTAGAATTAGTTACTTGATGTGTTATTTACATTATGCAAATGAATTGAATAGGTTTGGGGCATTTCGAGTCGAGTACTCGTTGCAAGAACATGGCTTCGGGTTGACTTTGAGCTGGTTCGAGGTAAGTGACTTATCTAACCTTGTGTGGGGGACTTTCCCCTTAATATTGATATTATGATAATTGAAACGCCTTGTACGTGAGGTGATGAGTGCGTACTTATGATAATTGTTGAAAATCATGTCTTCACTAAAGTAACTTTAATTGTGTTTTCCCCTTTTTATTTATTCTAGTTGCACTTTTAAACCTGCTGTTAGCTTAGAGAAGCATGTCTAATTTACTTAATTGCTTTATTTGCTTTAACTCCCTTATTTGTATTACGTGAAGCACGCTAGGTTAGAATTGTCTGTGTTATCTTGTTATGAAGTTGAGTTTATTTGAGTATTCCTTGTGCCATTGTTGTGTGTTTTACTTTGGGAATACGGGGTGATCGGGAGATTCCATGTACGTATTTACGATTTCAGTTGAAGTGCGGGATACCGAGAGATCCCCAACACATATATTGAGGATACCAAGAGATTCTCAGGATACCAAGAGATCCCTATCATACATCGAGGATACCGAGAGATCCCTAGCATATATTGAGGATACCGAGAGATCCTCGAGATACCAAGAGATCCCTATCATACGTTGAGGGTACCAAGAGATCCCCAACAGATATTGAGGATACCAAGAGATCCTCGGGATACGAAGAGATCCCTAGCATATATTGAGGGTACTAAGAGATCCCCGGTTATCATCCTTGTTCAGCGGGGTATTTCTTTGTGATTGTCTTTATCTCTGTTCCAATTATCGTATTCTTTATTATTTTGTATTAAATTCTTACTGTCAGTTTTCAATTGTACTGCTTATTTTATTCTATCATCCCTCATATTTATTTAATCTCAGTAGGTCCCTGACCTTCCTCGTCACTACCCAACCGAGGTTAGGCTTGGCACTTACTGAGTACCACTAGGGTGTACTCATGCCCTTTCTGTGTATTTTTTTCATGTGCAGATCCAGGTACTTCGACTCGTACCTCTCACCCTTAAGGTAAGACGACTTCTCCAGAGACTTCGAGGTATATCTACCGCGTCCACAGACCGAGAAGTCCCTTTCCATTCTATCTTGTAGTGATAGCCCTTCTATCTTTCTGTTGATGTAGACATTCCGGAGTTAGAGCATTTTTATTATAGTCGTAGCTTGTGATTCATGGTTTTCCAGGTTTTGGGAAATTGTATTAGTTTTGAGAGTTAATATTGTGTATGCCTAGCGGCACTTTTAAATGTTGTTTATTTACACTATTTCTGTTTTAAATTATTTTCTTCCGCAATTTGGTTTATCTTTCGCATTTTATGCTTACCTAGTCGTAGAGACTAGGTGCCGTCACGATAGTACATGGAGGGCGAACTAGGGTCGTGACACTAAATGTATCCTACCCGTCCCGCAGCCTATATTACAACCAAATAAAGTCCTAATTATTCCAAGACTAAATGAGCTTGATTAGTATAGTAGTACACTACGGGCAAGCCTATGGTCCATCTTTTGTGGCATATGAATATTATTTATAAGAGTGAGTGAATTCTTTCTACCTTGAGTTCCTAATTGTTCTTAAATTTAATTATGTGGAACTACTCTCTTTTGTTGTGTGAGGACACTTTATTCATGAAGGAAAGACAATGTTGTGGATCTCTATGTTAGAGTAAGTGAGTAAGTTGTGAATAATGTGTGGTACTTGTGAGTCAATTCTTGAGGTGAAGATGTTACACTATTGTGCTTAGTCTATTTTAAATATTCTTGGTGTAATGAATTAGGAGAGTTGTTTAAAAAGGTCGTGTCTTTATAAAGTGTAATTTAATTTCTCAAGGACGAGCAATGGTTGAAGTGTAGGGTATTGATTATAGGCTATAATTGTGTATTTTAGTCTCTTATTACACTCTAATTTATTGTACTTTAATTGAATTTGAGCTTTAATCGCTAGTATTTTGCACTAATTATGTATTTTATGCTTTGTAGAAGTGATTCCGAGCTATATAGATATTATGGAATGAATTCAAGTGATGTGAAGCTTTGAAGTGTGAGTAAAATCCCAAGGAATTAAGTCGTAATCGTATTCGGGGATCAGCGGATGATATTTAAGAACGAAACGAAGAATCGAGCGGGCATACGGCGCATTGTCTAGTAAAATGCACATAACTTCTCGCTCAGAACATCGTTGCGGCTCCATAACATATCGTTGGAAAGCTATTTGAAAAAGCTACAACATTCATGTTTTGCATTTTTGCGAATTCCCACTACCGAGCCACGCAGTGTGCCGTATCTGTGCAATTTTCCAATAGTCTGTAAAAATATAGCTCTCTGAACTTCCTCGCTGCCGCGCCGCGGCGTGCGGTGTGCCTGTGCAAATTTTACAGAGCCAGAGTCTTATTTCACGCGGGAGAAGGTGTTTTTGTCTAGGCCCGACCCTACTTGGTATAAATACATGTAAAAATACTTTTTTAAGGAGTTGAACATACTTTTGACATAATTTAGACCTAAGGAGACCGGAGATTCGATCTAAGGAGGCAAGAACACAATAGGAGCAAGGTGGAGAAGTCTTCTACGAGTTTTTCACTTCCTTCTGCCTATTTTCATTATTGGTTATGAACTCTAGTACTGTAGTTATGCATACTATTATGAATAGCTAATTTTTTATCTAGGGTTTTGATGGAACCTATTGGAGGATGATTTTCATGTTACGTTAATATAGATTTGTTGTAGTATTTTCTCTATTTGTTCAACTACATTATTATTGATGTTGATTGAAGGGCCATCAATCGACTATGCCTATTTAGTATGTATTACTCGGGAGAGAGTACATATTTAGGTAGTTGTTGAACAACATCACTCCTAACATATATGAGGGATCAATACGAAGGGTTTAAAGGTGGGATTAGGGATAATGAATTCTTGGGTGCGATCCGAGTGAGCCGTACTTAATGTCAGCTAATGTAATTCGGGAGAATATATCTAGTAAATTGTGGTAATTACTCGGGAGAGAGTTACGACAGTTAGAGCGCTCATGATCGGTAGAGAATACTTAGGCTAATTTATAGAAAACGTAGTGGGAAGGATTCTGACAATAGGGGAAGTCATAACTCTAGACCTCCTTAATCTTGTCTCTAACCCTTAGTATCTTAGTTTTTAATTTGTTAGTTAATTAGTTAAATACAATAATTTTAATATCTATAAGTTAGAAATTGTTCAAGTTTGTCTTCTTGGTGATATTGAACAAATGTAGATATGCCTTATTTCTCTATGGGATTCGACTCTGGACTTGTAAATCGGATTATATTTGCAACGACCGCTTAGTCCTTTTTATAAGTCATAGTTGGGCGTGATCACATTTGTTGACCCAACGAAAGTAACTATATTCTTATTGCAAATGCTCCTATTAGAATAAGTCCTAGAAGGTCAAAGTATATCATACACTTAAAACGTATAGACAAATCGGTTTCAAATAAAATGCTTGACAAAAAAAATGATCATAATAAGGAGACAAATAATCTATAAGATAACATGACATTGGAACCGATATAAAATATTTGTCGACAAATATCTATGACATTGCTAAGTATGGAAGAGAATCTTAAATCTGTCGAATACAGACATAAAAATATTAGCCAAATGGAAGAGACACAGTTCGAATAGAATTAGTATCATATGGAAGACATGTAGTTTTGAACATGTTATTCCAATACTTGAAAGTATAAAGTCAGTATTGTATACAATTATTTTTATCTATCTTATATGTCTAGCATGACATGAAAACTTGATATGCATCTTAAGTCTATTTATATGGCTTATATGACTTAATTTATATGATAATTCCTGAAGGATTTAAATTGCTTAAGGCATATAGAATTCTTGGTCATGAAGTACTACACCCTAAGTGCAATTTGTGCACATTTATATCTTGCTATAAGCATGATAAAATGATAGTAAGAGTCTTTACCCCCGTGTGAAGATATTGAAATGACAATTCCAACAAGATCATATGAAGACGATACATCTCTATCAAGAATGATGATTTCATGGCGCAACATATTTATTTTCGTTAATATAGCTGATTTGTTTATCAAATCTCTACCAATGATTTTTTGAAGATGTTACACAAGATTGAAATGCGAGGGTTCGAAGATGTGAATTGATTGTCTCATCAAGGAGAGTTAATACGCGTTATACTCTTTTTTCTTTATAAGATTTTGTCCCACCGGGTTTTTCTTATAAGGTTTTTAATGAGGCAACCAGAAGGCTTATTATTAAACATACTCTTTTTCCTTCTCTAGAATTTTTTTCCTGCTGGATTTTATTTTAGTTAAAAAATTTTAACGAGGCATATTACTTATTGAATAGATATTCAAGGAGGAGTATTATAAATATAATTATATTTAAGGTGAATGTCTATATTTTAGAGAGATTTTAGGGTTTGTTACTTGGTGACTAAGTCACTTTTTACCTATAAATATATGGGTTCTATTCCATTGTAAATCATACCAAATCAATAATAATTCTCTCTCTACTTTTCTCTGCAATAATATTTTCTTCTTTATTGCTTTATATCTGTAACAATAAATTTTCGCGTCGAGAAAATTAAATAATCAAGACTGGAAAATTGTGTAACAAATGTAGTATTTGATTTCAATAAATGAAAGTGTTACAATCTCTATAGTATTCCTCTGATTCTTCAAGAATGTAAAGTATATTGATGAACTTGATTTCGATTTGATTCAAGGGCTTGTAAAGCTTGATGTTGAATCCCCTCCTTGATCTTGAATTTGTATTTGATCACGAACAAGTAATTTGATCTTGAACGCCTTGGTATTTAATTTGGCTTCGTTCTTGATCTTGAACTTGAACTTGAACTTGTAGCTTGAGTACTTGAACTTGTAGCTTGTAGAGAAATTTGCGGTGTTTGATCCACGAGCTCTCTGCTAGCTTCTTGTTAACACTTCTGGTGTCTTCTAGCTTTATGAAGACCTCTATTTATAGTTGTAGGGAGTGATGTGGCTCTGTGATTTGATTGGTCCGTTTGAACTGATCAATACCATCCAGACACTTGGTATGATTTGATTGGCTCATTTATTTGTCTTGAATTGCCATATCACTTAACACATGGAACAATCTCATTGGCTCATTTATTTGTCTTGGATCGCCACTTTGCTTGGCATGTGTCTTGATTTTATTGGCTCGTTCTTTTGACGTGGATTGCCACATTACTTGACATGTGGCATGAGCCTGGGCTTTAAGACCGGCTAATAGCCATTTGGATCTTGGTCTAATGAAGTGGGCTTATCATTTAATTTGTAGTCCAATTAAATGGACTAGCCCAACACATATATTGGCTTTTAATAATTAGCCCAGTTTACTAGCCACAATATTTATTTGGACTAATGTCTTGAATTTAATATTGTCCAAATTATTTTATGAATTTAAATCCAATAAAATTTAAATGCTTACAAATGATCCCTACTTCAAGTCTTGTCGTAGTGTAAACGTGTTGAACACCAAAGATTAGACTTGAAGTAATGTTGTACTAATTTATTTGGAATATTTTGCCCGCTCATCTGATAATTATTAAGATTACCAAATATGCAATTGAATAATATCTAGAGATGTAGCAGTGTACAAAGAGCTTATTTCCTTGACCCAAATCTGACTTGAGGAGGTTTGGGCATGCGTTGAGTACATCATGCAGGGAAATGACACATGGGTCGAGGTTTCATTGACCTTTGTTGTCCTTGAAATGTGACTTTGAAAGGAGCTGGACATTTTTTATTTTTATTTTTAAAAATAAAAGATAAAATTGTAGTTCATTCCATTGGTTTAGCTTCTAATAAGATAGGAACTTGGAGAAACTTTTATTGGGACAATATTTAACCGTCAGATAATGTGGTGCAAATATGGACTCCTACTTTTACTCAAATCAATCGGATACTTAGTTACAAGAGGTTATGTAATAGTCCTATCCTGATTAGACTTTTCCAAAGATATGCTTTAAAATAGATCAACGACCTGACTTCACGGAATTCGGAGTTGAACTTAATTTGAAGTTCAACTGATAAAAGAAGACTTGGTGTTGTGCCTTATTCTTACATCTATAAAAGGAGCACTATGGATTCATTAAGTCATACTTCATTCTGAAGAAATCAATACACAAGCTTCGAGAGAAAGCCAAAGCAGGTAATTTGTTTGGTCTTCTCACTGTTGGGGTAGTAGTAGTTTCCATATGTTTGCTTTCTTTTGTGAGCAATTTTTTTTTACTTGTAGATTCACTGTTGGAATGCCCTTTTACATGACAACTTTTTGCTTTATGTCATTTTCAATGTCAAGTATCATAACATTTATTTGTACTATTAATTTCTCTTTTCATATGTGAAATATCAAGTACAATGTCTTTTGTTTTGGTACTATTCACTTTTCCCCATACGTGAAGGCATTCTTGAGTTTTCTATCATAAACTTTGTTTCAAGACACTTTATTTTTTTTTACATAGTACAATAGGTACATGCCAACTTTCTTTCCTTTTTAATAGAGAGCAGGTACATTAATACAATGATAACCTTTTTACTTTTGTACTTTACAAATCTCTTTGTATGAAATTTATATTCACTTGCAAGAGAAAAAGTACGTAGAAGACAACTCATTGTTGTTACCTTTGTCACTTCTCCATAATGTACCAATGAATAGTGATATAGGTTTTAACAAGATCAAACCTAGTGTTCCATGTCGGTTGCATTAATTATTCTGTGTATTTGCCTCCCGACTTATGATAGAATTAGTACAAACAGTACTTAGGTACTCCAACCATACATGTATGAGGACAAAGGCTGAAACTCGTTAGTTGTTATTGTTTTCCTTTTTGGCACTTGTAGGAGCATTCTGTAAGATTACTTTATTTAATATGCTTCACTCCAACGATTTTAGTTTCATGAATAATTTGCAGTATCTCCACTGTCTGGGCTAGCAACTTGCACGCCTTCTTGTCCTCTATAAGCGATCGTCTCTTTTCTCTTTCAACAGGTAATTCCTTGATATCTTCGAATATTAATTGTCACTTTCTTCCTGAAATTTTCTATCAAGTGCTCAAGAAAGTAGCAAATTCGAAGTGATTTAAAAGAATTATCTGCCCGAAACATTGCTCATGTTGGCAAAAAAACTATTACTTCATACAAGAGAATGTCACTCCTTTGAACAAGGATAAGTCTTTACACCGTCTCAAGTAGAAGATTTTACTTTTATTTAAGGCAAAGACCATTACACCGTTTGAGCCAAAGATTTATTTTGTCTGAAGCGAAGACCATTACATCGTCTGAACTAAAGATTCCATTTTATTTGAAGCAAAGATCATTACACCGTTTAAGTTAATGACTTTATCTTGTTTGAAGATTTAACTTCATATTATCTGAGGCATAGACCATTACACCATCTGGGCCAAAGATTTATTTTATCTGAAGCAAAGACCATTACACCGTCTAAGCTAATGACTTCATCTTGTTTGAAGATTTAACTTCATTTTATCTAAGGCATAGACCTTTACACCGTCTAGGCCAAAGATTTGTTTTATCTGAAGCGAAGACCATTACACCGTCTAAGCTAATGACTTCATCTTGTTTGAAGATTTAACTTCATTTTATCTAAGGCATAGACCTTTACACCGTCTAGGCCAAAGATTTATTTTATCTGAAGCGAAGACCATTACACCGTCTAAGCTAATGACTTCATCTTGTTGGAATATTTAATTTCATTTTATCTTAAGCATAGACCATTACACCGTCTAAGCCAAAGATTTTCCTTTATCTTAGGCAAAGATCATTACACCATCTAAGCCAAAGATTTATTTTCTCTGAAGCGAAGACTATTACACCATCTAAGCTAATGACTTCATCTTGTTTGAAGATTTAACTTCATTTTATCTGAAGCATAGACCATTACACCGTCTAAGCAAAAGATTTTCCTTTATCTTAGGCAAAGATCATTACACCATCTAAGCTAAAGATTTATTTTGTCTGAAGCGAAGACCATTACACCGTCTAAGCTAATGACTTCATCTTGTTTGAAGACTTAACTTCATTTTATCTAAGGCATAGACCATTACACCGTCTGGGCCAAAAATTTATTTTGTTTGAAGCGAAGACCATTACACCGTCTAAGCTAATGACTTCATCTTCTTTGAAGATTTAACTTCATTTTATCTGAGACATAGACCATTACACCATCTGGGCCAAAGATTTATTTTGTCTGAAGCGAAGACCATTACACCGTCTAAGCTAATGACTTCATCTTGTTTGAAGATTTAACTTTATTTTATCTGAGGCATAGACCATTACACTATCTAAGCCAAAGACTTTACTTTGTTTGAAACTTGACTTTCTTTATCTATGGCAAAGACCATTACATCATCTAAGCCAAAGACTTTACTTTTTATCTGAGGCAGAGACCATTACACCATCTGAGCCAAAGATTTATTTTGCAAAGGCGAAGACAACCATCCAAGCTGAAGACCATTACTTTGTCCGAGACTAAGACCATTACACCGTCTAAGCCGAAGACTATACTTTGTCCAAGGCGAAGACAACCCTCTAGGCTGAAGACTTTACTTTGTTCGAGGATAATACCATTACACCGTCTAAGCTGAAAACTATATTTTGCCCAAGATGAAGACCAGGAAAGTCTATTATACAGTCCAACTTGAAGATTTTACTTCACCACCAAAAGATTCGACCTTTTGGTGCAAAGGAATGAAAAGTTGTCCTCGTTTCGAGATACATGAATCAAAGATTATATGAAGCATGATTTATTTTTATTTTTTCTTCAAAAAGCTGACCACCAAGAATATCTCTTCAACTTCAATCTTCACAGGTAATTTTATGATCTCCTTTATATAAGATATATTTCTCCTTTTTTTGTAGTTAGAAGAAGAAATCAATTCCAAAGATACTACTTTAGTAAAGATAACTTCACAATCGAAGAATCTTTTTTTATATTTTAACTTGAAGACATTGCAGACTTGTAGGCTTCTACTTGAAGACTTGAAAGATTTGAAGTCTTCGACTTGAAGACTGGAGATTTTAACTTGATGATTCAACTTGAAGGTTAAAGTATAAGAGTTAAACTTGAAGATGTAGCCACTTTGAAGAATTTAACTTGAAGATGTGGCAGACTTGGATAGTTGAAGACTTAGCGGACTAGAAGAATTTAACTCAACTTCAACTTGAAGATTTAGCATGCAGAGATTTCAAATCAATGATATAGAAAATATGAAGAATTCAACTTGGCGACTTGGCAAACTTGAAGAATTCAGCTAAAAGACATGATAGTCTTGAAAACTTTGCAGCCTGCTAAAGACTATAATTGTCTTGAAGGTACCATTTCGGTGAAGAGGATCAAATCATTCTGTAGTTTATAACGAGTAAGCTTATTTGTTTTTAATACTTTATGGAATTGATGACTTAGCGCACTTGAATACTGCAACTTTAAGACCTAGCGGTCTTGAATACTTCAAATTGATGATGTAATAGACTTGATAAAATCAACTTGACTTAGAATTGGAGCCTTCAACTTGAATATTTAGCCTCTTATTAAAGAAGCTGCAATCATTCCATCAAAGACCTCAATTTGACATGGAGGGCTTGCCCCCATTGACCCATCAAGATAAGATAGAGGGTTCAAAGAAAGAATACATGTACACCTAATTTTCAAGTGTCAATCAAGTGAATTATATTCCATCATACTTCATTTGAAAAATGCCTTGGGTAATATGTATTTTTTGAACTCATATGACTGAACTTAGAATGAAACTCTAAGCTGCCTACGTACCTCGGTGAAGAGGATCAAGTCATTCGGTAGTTCGAAATGGGTGAGTTTTTTTTGTTTTCTTTTTGCGTCCTAACTTTTGCCTAGGCCGCCTCTTTCGAGGTTTTCAACCTAGCGGACTTTATTTTTTTTTGATTTCCTAACGTTTGCCTAAGCTGCCTCTTTCGAGGTTTTCAACCTAGTGGACTTTTTTTTTGGACCGTGCACAGTTTATACTCTTGCGGGCCAGGAGTAACATGCAGTTTATGTTCGTGCGTCAAGGAGAATATTTTTTTTCTTCAAGGATAGTATCTTTACATGAATTTCCCGTTGATGGGGCCAATCTGCAAACCTTCCGAGTCAACTATCTTGTAAGCGCCACTTGAGTATACCTCTTGTACGATATATGGTCAATCCCACTTAGCAGAGAATTTTCCCCCAGATCGACGAGAGGTAATAATAGGCCTTTTGACCACAAGAACTTGGTCACCCACTTGGAAAGATCTAAGGAATACCCTTTTGTTAAAAGATCGAGACAGGCGAGCTTGATAACATTCAAGGCTTTGTTGAGCTTCTAGCCTCTTTTCATCAAGAGCTTCCAATTGTTCAAGGTGTAACCGAGCATTTTCTTCATCGGTGAGTCCTTCTTGAATGGCAAGCCGCAACGATGGGATTTTACGCTCAAGTGGACGGACTGCTTCAACTCCATAAACAAGCGAATAAGGGGTCGTTGTGTTGGTGTGCGGTATGTGGTCCTATATGCCCAAAGAGCTTCTTCCATCCTTTCATGCCAATCTCTCTTAGACTTAGAGACAATCTTCTTCAACAAGTTGCAGAGTGTTTTGTTAAATGCTTCAGCAAGTCCATTGGCAACAACATAATACATGGAGGAATTGCGTTTCTTGAAGCCAAAAAGATCACATATTTTATTCATCAACTTGTTATCAAATGGCTTGCCATTGTCTGTCAATATATATATCGAGGAATGACAAAGCGATAGATAATATTGACTCGGATGAAGTTAGCCACATTTTCCTTCTTTACTTCCTTAAGAGAAACATCTTCAACCCACTTCGAGAAGTAGTCAGTCACGGCCAAAATGTATAGATGTGCACCAGAAGACTTTGGCAATGGACCAACAACATCCAAACCCCAAGCATCAAATGGCCAAGAAGCAACAGTTGGATGTAGTACTTCAAGTGGTTGATGTATGAAGTTAGCATGGAATTGGCAAGCTTTACACCTCCGAGCATAATCCAAACAATCTTTCACCATGGTTGACTAATAATACCCCATTCTTTTTATGTGGAAATGAAGTTTTGGACCAGATTGATGCGCACCACATACTCCAGAGTGTGCCTCTTGCAATGCTTGAAGGGATTCGTCAGTCCCCAAACAACGTAGGAGCACTCCATCAAATGATCGTCTATAGAGTTTATTCTTGTAGAAAGAAAACGAGGGGCTCTCCTTCGGATTTCCATTTTCCTTTGGGGATTTTCTGGCAATATACCGTAACAAAGATAATCTATTAATGGTTGTCGCCAGTCTTCAATTTCAACCTTAAGAACGGAAACAATACGCTCAGCTTCGGTTTCTTCTTCCTCATAGTCATTTGGTGGAGGAACTACCCATCTTTGGCAAACAACCACTTGTGTCTGATCAGGCAAAGATAATGTAGAAGCTAAGGCTGCTAATGCATCAACTCTCTTATTTTCCTTTCTCGGCACGTGTTGAATAGTTACTTCTCCAAGCCAACTTATCAATCTTTTAGTATATTTGTGATATGGAACCAACTCTGGCTTCTTGACCTCATAGCTACCCAAAATCTAGTTGATCACTAGCTTGGAATCTCCAAAAACTTGTAATTGCAATTGTTTGATATCCACAGCCATTTCAAGCCCAAGTATGAGCACTTGATATTCAGCAACATTGTTGGAGCACTATTGTGTTAGAGTGAAAGAATAGGGCAAAACTTCTCCTTGAGAAGTGATAAACACTATTCCAGCGCCAGCTCCTTCACGATGTGCAGTGCCATCAAAATACATCTTCCAAGGAGGCTACATTTCTATGACCATTGCATCTTCATCAGGAAATTCATCAGACAACTCCCAATCATCTGGAATAGGATGGTCAGCTAGAAAGTCTGCTAATGCTTGTCCTTTTACTACCCTTTGAGGAACATACACAATTTCAAATTATTGAAACTGGAGGTACTACCTCGCTAATCGATCACTTAGGATTGGTTTAGACATGACAAAATTGATAGGGTTCGCTCTTGAGACGAGTCGCACAACATAAGCTTGGAAGTAATGCTTCAGCTTTTGAATAGAGAAGACAAGTGCCAGACATAACTTCTCAATAGGAGAATACTTGATCTCATTTGACGTCATCATCCTACTCAAGTAATAAAGCGCATTTTCTTTGCCTTCATTGTTTCCTTGAGCGAGAAGTGCTCCTACTGACCTTTCCTGTGCTGAAATATATAATATTAGTGGCTTTCCAGGTATGGGGGCTGCCAGTACCGGAGGTTTCATCAGATAAGACTTAATGTTTTCAAAAGCATTTCTGCAAGCTTGGTCCCATTTAAAAGGAACCCCTTTCTTCATGAGTCGACTAAATGGTTGGCACCTTCCAGCCAGATTCGAAATAAATCTTCTAAGATATGCCAACTTACCCTGCAAGCTTTTTAATTCATGAATATCTCTAAGCTCAGGAATTTTCAAGATAGCATCCACCTTAGCTTGATCAATTTCGATACCTCGATGTCGAACAATAAAATCGAGGAACTTCCCAGAAGTAACTCCAAAAGCGCACTTCAACGGATTCATTCTGAGTAGGTATCTCCGAAGCCGTTCAAATACCATCCTCAAATCTTGCAAGTGACCATCTTTCTTCCTTGACTTTACTACCAAGTCATCAGCATAACACTCCATATTTGTATGAAGCATGTCAACAAAAATATTTTGCATGGCACGTTGATATGTAGCACCAGCATTCTTCAAACCGAAAGGCATTACCTGGTAGCAGTATATACCTTTAGGGGTGCGAAAGGAAGTAAGTTCTTCGTCCTTTGGTTCCATGCGAATTTGGTTATATCCAGATGAACCATCCATGAAAGACATCGCCTCGTATCCAGTTGTTGCATCAATCATTAGCTCAGGGATAGGAAGAGGAAATTCATCCTTAGGACGAGCGTTATTTAGGTCCCTAAAGTCAACACAAACTCAAATTTGGCCATTCTTCTTTATTACAGGGACGATGCTTGAAATCCATGTAGGATATTTAACTTCACGAACAAAACCAGCCCCAATAAGCTTGTTAACTTCGGTTTCAATCAAGGGAACCAGTTCAAGTCTGAAGCGACGTTGTGCTTGCTTTATAGGACGAGCGCCTCGTTTGACAGCAAGATGATGAACAGCCACCTTGGGGTCTAAACCTGGCATTTCTTTGCAGCTCCAAGAAAATACGTCTTTAAACTCCTTAAGTAGCTCAATATATTTTCTCTCTTCATCACCAGTTAGAGAGGCACTTATATATGTTGTCTTTCTATCTTCAACTACTCCGAGATTGACTTCTTTTAGTGCATCAACCATTGTTTTCACCCCTTCTTCAAGCTCTGGTGGTGCATCTTAGCGTCTTCATCTTCTTGAGGATCACCATCATTGAAAGATATGTGACGACATACATGAATATCAAGGCACTTTTCCTCGATTTCCGTATAGGGTGAAACATTTTGTTCATCACGAATGGTGATATGATATGATGACCCCACACTTTCTTCATCTTCCTCTCGTTCCTTAGTGTAGACTATGGTATGAGCCTTTGCTTTGAGGACCTCTCCACACGAAACTACAAGTTTTGTCTCTCGCCTCATTCTAGAAGGAATCAGACTTGAGTAGTATGTGGTCAAAATCTCCTTTTTAAGGGAGATGGGTGCTCCAATCCTTCCATTATTTCCATGGCGCTTGTTTTCCTTCTTCAGTGGTCCCAACCTATCAAAGACTGAGGTCCTTGGTTTCGTAAGTCGGTCAAACACAGAAGGCTTGTTATTAAGCGTCGTAGACACTTCTTTAACAGTAATGTAGTTACAACTTGCCCTTTTAATGGAGATACGGATTGGCGGGGGTTGTTTGTAACCCAATCCTTCACGTGATTGTTTCAGTGGGTACCCTTTCTCTATCATCGTCTTTTGAGTAGGGTTTGAAGCTTCAGGCGGGAGCTTTCCCAACTTGGATGGTTCGTTCGGATCATATCCAGCTTTTGCTAACAACTTGTAGGCGTTTGGGTCAAAGCCCTCATTTGTGCGCTTTGCAGGAAGTGCTAGATTTGGAAGCAAATTGTGGCTTGATGATTTGACAAACCCTTTGAGCAGCTTTGTAGACGACTTGATTGCATCAATTCGCTTGATAGGAAGGGTCAAGTCTCCTAACACCTTACCTAGTAGTTCAGAAGATGGAT
>MU766857.1:8258-38601 GCA_026770625.1 Nicotiana glauca
ACAAATGATGAGACTTCTTCCTTTTATAGTTGATTCTAGGTAAAGGAATGAAACCTAAGCTTTAATGAGACAATTATGGGTAATAAATGACATTAAATAAGCCGTTACACAATCATTCCTATTAAATACCAGTTTTCTAACGTATCAGGTATTTAATACTGAATTTGGACTCTTTTTTGTCTTCATATCCATGTCTTCAATGCCTTTCGATCCGTTGGCTTTAAATGACTTGAATTGGTACGAGAGTCATGTCTAAACTGCTTCTCGTGCCTGTTTAACTTCCTCTTCCCGTATCTGTCATCTCCTGAGCCTTTTTCTCAATTGTTACGCTTTGACTATTTGACCAGTCCACGTGTCATGCCACGTCATTTTGAATATAAATTCAACTTTTTTCCCAATACAATAATATTTATAAACTATTTATTGAAGGTCGAATATGGTAACTGAAAGATAATGTAATTAATATATTATTAAAGAATAAAATACACTAATAAATTTCTTAGTCAGGTATGTCGCTGGAAGCCTCAAAGGCTATTGCGTTATGAAAGGAGATTCCAAAATCTTCCTCTCTACCGTCAACGGGTATGATGCCATTGTTGGGATTCTTCCATACTTAATAAAATATTTCGGATTTTGATAGGAAATACTTTACCCTCTTTACTGAATCTTATTGGTGCAAATTGGATTAATACATTTCGAATATCAAATGCTTTTATAACTGTCACAGTCAGTATATAATTTTTTCTGCAAAGGAAATATTTGAGCGTAAAGTCTTAAAATGAGGATGGAAACATGCAATAAATGTGATAAATGACATTAAATATAATTAGAAGGAATTTGTCACCCAAAGGTTGGATGAGATGGATGATTCCTTCCTCTGACTATAACACGTGACAACAGACAAGTGAAGTGGATTATGTGTTCTTGGATCTTTTGAGCTAAGAGGAATGTTATGTGATAGGACCAAACAAGAGAAACAAAACAAGCTTTTTGTATATTCCTGATAGTCAACTCTTTACAAGATCTTTTTTCACAAAGGTTCCGAATCTCCTTTTTTTTCTTCTCTCTTCTTATTTATAAGGGATATTCCTAGAAAAGTACAATGTGGGGGAATATTCAACAGAATATTCCTATTCACAGTCACAAGAACATTCGAACAGTTTTAGTCGTTGTTCTGTACTCGACCTCAGTACCGGTCTCCCTATTGAGCAACTCCTCGCCACTAGACCATACTTGGTTTCGACCCCGGCCTCAGCTCGTCCATTTGCATTCGCTACACTAGACCTAATTTTGATCCATACAGTTAATCCCTCCGCTTATTAAGGTCGTCCTCTTGGGAGTCCATGTTGAGCGGATTTCATCTGTATCTGATTGCAAAATGTTCTGTCACGGCGGATAGGCTGAATTGGTCAAGGTCGCGTTGGTGACGGGTCGGCTCAAAGGTTGTGATTGGCGTGGCTAACACAGAATGACGTCATGACCACGCGCGTCATCATTACCCATTTTCCCGATGTAATGCATCATTTCTAGCGCCTTTGTTGCTTCAATCTTAGCGTCAGTAAAAGTTTCTTACATCGATTTTAGCATCATAATACCTTATAAACAGGGGAAGGAAGATTCAAAAACGAGACTTTTGAATGTCATACTTATTTATTGCTTTGCTTGTTCTTCTGCTTTTTCTCTGACCCTTGCTTCTGATTCCCTTCTGCTTCTCAGCTCCAGCTTTCCCGTTAGCCATACATTTTCCGTTGATACCCTTCTTCCAGTTTTATTGTACATACATTTATTGCAAAAATGGCAAACCCCCCTCATGTTTCCGATATAGTTTCCGATGCCACCCCTTTATCGGTGGCTATGCCTTCCGGTAGTGGCGAACCTACGGTTGCGGAAGATGAAAATTTTCCCACCATGGAGGAGATAGTTTTTAGAAACCCGTCGGTAAAAAATGACTTTCAGAAGGAACCTGCTCCTACTTCTAAGCAGGTTCTATCAGTCATGGGGCCGAAGCAAATATCTGATATGCGGTCTAAATTCCATATTCCTGATTATGTCGATATCGTTCCGGCGGGGAACGACTCAATAAAAATTCACCAACCTGGGTATTGCGCTTTCTACCAATACCCATTCTTGGTGGGTTACTCTCTTCCTCTTCCCCCGCTTGCTGAGGAGTTATGTCGTTTTTATGGCATCTGCCCTGCATAGCTTTCCCCTTACCTATATAAGGCCTTTTTTATACTGGCAAAGTTTGCAGAGTTGGCCAGCTGTGAGGTCTCCATTCTTCATCTCCTGCACCTCTTTTCGCCCAATTTCTACAGGGACGCTGATTCATCTTCGCCACCGTGGGACTATAGGATTGGTGACGAGGAAGGATGACAAGGTGAACCGCCGGTTCTGATGCAATTATTTCTTCGTTAGGACCGATCATGTTGTGGCGAACCCAGCCGGGTTCCCTGAGCAGTGGAACTTCAAACGTAAGGGCCTTTTTCTGTTTGTCACATGTTTTGTTCATCCCCCCTCTTTTTTGTTTCCGACTTTCTCATGTTTTTCTACTTTCAGCTGGTAAGTATCCACCTCCCTTGGTTCCTAACAACGAGGACTAGGTGACTTGTATCTTACCTCATACTACGGGGATTCGTGACTAGCTGTTAAGCCCCAAAACTGAGGGACACGACCGGCGCTCAACCGGAGGACCCCAGTCAAGCGGACCTGGAACTGCCTTTCCTATCCCACGCGTTACCCCGTGATTTCAATACTCATTATTCAAGTGAAATAGCCATTTATAATTAAACATATTCTTACGAGATAAACATAACATACATGCTTACTTTATGTGGTCTACAAGTTATACTACCCAAATACAAAATACATAAGTACATAACACACATTTCCTGTCTACGGAGCCTCTAGGGATACAAAAGAGTTTTACAATACTTGCCGGTAATAAGGCTCTAGCTATACCTTACACAAATACCAAAATAAGACTCCGGAAAGAAAAGCGGCATGAGACACGCAGGGCCCCGAGAGGAAAGGGGCTCACCAATAAAGCTGACGGAAAGGTGGAGGAGGTGCTATTGTCGGTGGACTAGAGTACCTGCTATAGAACCACCTACAATCATAACAAGAATGTAGCGCCCCCGGCAAAAGGGACGTCAGCACATTTGAATTGTACTAGTATTTATGAACAAACTTCACCCCAAGTAAGATCAATCAATACATAGATAACAAAGAATAATAGAATCAACAATCAAATGCACATGAAAGGAACAACCAAAGCCAACAAGTTTCACAATCTCTCCTTTTTCCCCTTTCAACATCATTTCATACTCAAGAGTTTCATACATTTTCATTTTAATAGTGATTATGATCACTTTTCCACCCTTATTACCTCGGCCACCCTTATCACCACAACCCACACCTTATTACTTCGTGTTGCGGCGTGCAATCCGATCCCACCGAACAATCACAATTCACACATCAACAACAAGAACAACAATCCACAAATAATTTTCATAACCATCAATACCATTTCCATCATATACAACAACTCACATACCATTTAACTCACAACGATAATTGCCCACGACAAGTCACATACGATATTACCACAGTTGTTTCAATCTCATCAATCACAGTTTCTTTCCCATCATTTGTTACACAACTTTTACCACATAAACAAATTCACACACACACTTGGTTTGTTGCTATTTACTTACACAATTATATCAGGAGACTAAACTAACAACTTTCAAGGCATAATAATCACAAGGATTCACAAATAGTCTACATAGGAAACACATACCAAATACTCGTACACCAAACAAGGTGACTTTAAAAAGGTTAAAGTTAGCCATACATATATCAAATTCGCTGCTTAATGACACTCTAAGGATCCAATACAATTAAGCAACTTCAATTTACAATACACCATTCAATAGGGCCAATATTAGTAATAAATCCCATAACTCATGCCATTTAGGCCTAATTGGCAATATCACCACTAACCAACAATTCACTCCACTATCATTCTTAACCAATTCATACTCCTAACATCACATGTATGATCAACCATTCACACCCAACCAACAAAATTCTATCAAATAATCACCTTTAAATCCCTACCATGATCATGTATTTAAATTGGAAATTTATGGCCTCCAATCACCATACCATGAGTTACCATTCTTAATTCATACTCATATTTCCATAATAACTCCATATATGTAAGTCTAAGGGTAAAAGATTACCTCTTATAGACAAAATCTTGAAAGACAACTTTGGGGTGTTCTTGAGGTTTTGAAGAAATCCTATGAAATCCAACCAAAATCATATTATAACTAGCAATTGAGAAGTGAAATCACCATGAAAATACTCTTAAAAACTCACCTTAGGTGTGCAATTTGATGCCTTGGTCGAGTTGGGGTGTAGAGAAATCCCTAAGGTTGAGAGATATCTCAAATTCTCTTATTTTCGGTCTTTAGGGGTATTTAAAAGACTTCCACTAGCGCGTTCGCGCTAGTGTTCATGCTAAGTTCGCGCTAGGGAGGCAGAATACTTCGCAATATGCGCGACTTCTAGCGCGTTCGCGCTAATGGTCGCGCTAGTGACACCTGCCTAGTAAAATGGTCATAACTTTCTGTATACACATCCAAATGACGAACGGTTTGTTGCGTTGGAAACTAGACTCAAAGAGATTTAATTTAATAGGTTGTGAATCACACAAATCCTTATATAACTGGAGATATGATCGTCCAAAGTGAGGTCTTGTGTGCACTTATTTACAACTTTCGTCTAATACGAAATTTTCCAACTTGGCTTAGACTTAGGCCTGTCCTTAGACACCAATTCACTTATAATAAGACTTATACACTTATTACTATATCCAATTGATATCCATTATATCATTAATCCTCTTCTTCACACAAAATAAAATAATTAGCCTACGTTGGCACCTCGAAATCTTAAATTACTTAGCAAAAATTTTCCGGGGCTTTACATTCTCCCCCGCTTAGGATCATTCGTCCTCGAATGAGAAGTGGAGTCAATCCACAGATACTTAGCTGAAATTATCTCTTTTCTCACACATCTTTAACTACCAAATTTTGACTAACTCCTAAATTTTTCAGAAATTTTGGCAGAGTTTTCTTTGTAATTAGGCCTATGTACCTGTCAGAGAGCCCCCGAAACATATTTCCAAATACCATTACACAGTTTTTGTTATCCCTACAATTGATGTACAATTCATTACCAGTCTACACTATCATTAATCATTTACCTACCACATAAGTTTCACAAAATTTTCATTTACTTCAAGGGTTGCACATTGCCCAAATAGCGACAACATTTGCAATTTGGCACACATTGGGAAGTTACAACAATAAGGCAATTTGGGAAAATGGGGTGCCTTTGCACGAATCTGAACACTACCTCAAATTGCTTAAAGAAAACCATTCGCACGATCACTACTAGACTTGTTCGAACAGATGGGGATATTTCTCTTTCATTTCTTTTTCCGCTTCCCACATGGCTTCCTCGACTTGTTGACTTCGCCACAATACTTTAACTGAAGCAATTTCCTTGTTCCTCAATTTTCAGACTTGCCTATCATGAATAGCAACTGGAACCTCTTCATACGATAAGTCTTCTCTCACCTCAATAGTCTCAGTAGGCACGATGGCGGATGGATCTCCAACCACTTTCTTCAACATAGACACATGGAACACAAGGTGCACTAATGACATCTCAAGGGACAATTCCAGCCTATAAGCCACCTGTCATATCCTTTGAGTGATCCGATATAGCCCGACATACCTTGGGCTAAATTTCCCTTTCTTCCCAAATCGCATGACTCCCTTCATAGGAGATACCCTCAAGAACACCCAATCATCTACTTGGAATTCCAATTCTCTGCGATGTATTTCTATATAGGATTTCTGGCGACTCTGAGTAGTTTACATCCTCTCCTAAATGATTTTAACTTTTTTCATAGCCTGGTGCACAAGATCTGGCCCTATCAATTCTGCTTCACCCACTTCAAACCATCCTATCGGAGACCTACACCTCCTTCCATACAATGCCTCAAATGGGGCCATCTGAATGCTAACATGAAAGCTATTATTATAAGCAAATTCTATAAGTGGCAAGTGATCATCCCAATTACCTTTGAAATCCAAGACACAAGCCCGCAACATATCTTCAAGCTTCTGAATAGTCCGCTCCGCTTGACCATCAGTCTATGGATGGAAAGCCGTGCTGAGATTCACCTGAGTACCCAAACCTTGCTGAAATTTCTTCCAAAAATTAGCTGTGAACTGGGCCTCTCGATCCGAGATAATCGAAAGCGGAGTGCCATGAACCCTTACTATTTCCTTGATATACAACTGAGCATACTGTTCAGCAGTATCGGTGGACTTGACTGGCAAGAAGTGAGTTGATTTCATGAGTCAATCCACAATTACCCAAATTGAGTCGAACTTGCGCTGAGTGCGAGGTAACCCTACCACAAAATCCATGTTGATCATCTCCCACTTCCACATTGGTATTTCCATAAGCTGAGTTAACCCATTGGGCCACTGATGCTCAGCTTTTACTTGCTGACAATTCGAACATTTAGATACAAAGTTCGCCACACCCCTCTTCATACCGTTCCACCAATAAATTTCCTTGAGGTCACGATACATTTTCGTAGAACCTGGGTGCACAGAATACCTGGAATTATGAGCCTCCATCATTACCCTCTCCCGAAGATTATCCACATCTAGAACACATATCCTACCTTGACATCGCAATACACCATCCTCGTCGCCGAGTGAAAATGCCGAAGACTTGTTATTCAAAATTGCCTCCTTCATCTGTGCCAATGCTGGATCAATAAACTGCTTTTCCTTGACTTCCGCTACAAGTAACGATTCTGCCCCATTGTGCACCATAACTTTACCCTCGTCCGAGGTCGAAATACAAACCCCCAGACTGGCCAATTGATAAACCTCCCGAGCCAAGGGCCTCTGATCCACTCCCAAATGAGCCAAACTACCCATAGACTTCCGACTGAGAGCGTCGGCCACCACATTCGCCTTCCCTGGATGGTACAAAATGTTCATATCATAATCCTTGAGCAATTCTAACCATCGTCGTTGCCTTAAGTTCAACTCCTTCTGGTTGAACAAATATTGGAGACTCTTGTGGTCTGAGAACACATCCACATGGACCCCATAAAGATAATGCCACCATATTTTCAAGGCAAACACCACTGTCGCAAGGTCAGATAATTCTTCTTGTGATTCTTCAGTTGCCTTGAAGCATACGCTATAACCTTCCCATGTTGCATCAATACACATCCCAAACTGACCCTGGAGACATCGCAATAAACCACAAATCCTTATGTGCCTTCTGGCAAGGTCAATATCGGTGCTGAGGTCAACCTCGACTTCAATTCCTGAAAACGTTTCTCACAAGCATCATACTATTGGAACTTAACTGCTTTCTGCATCAACCTAGTCAATGAGAAGGCGAGGGTAGAGAATCTATCCACAAACCTCCGATAATACCCTGCTAAACCCAGGAAGCTACGAATCTCCGTCGGGGTCGTGGGTCTAGGCCAATCTTTCACTGCTACAATCTTCTGGGGATCTACATGAATCCCTTCACTGGAAACAACATGACCCAGAAAGGTAACGGACTCCAACCAAAATTCATATTTTGAAAATTTTGCATACAATTGGTGCTGATGAAGAGTATGCAGAACTGCCCTAAGGTGATCGACATGATCCTCCTGGATCCATGAATAAACAAGGATGTCATCAATGAAAACAATCACGAATGAGTCTAGAAATGGCTTGAAGACCCGATTCATAAGATCCATGAAAGTTGTCGGGGCGTTGGTTAGCCCAAAAGACATAACCAACAATTCAAAGTGACCATAACAAGTTCTGAAAGCGGTCTTAGGAATATCCTGCTCTCTAATCTTCAATTGGTGATAACCGGACCGTAGATAAATTTTGGAGAAGAACCTTGCACCTTGCAATTGGTCGAACAAATCATCTATCCGAGGCAAAGGATATTTATTCTTGATGGTGACTTTGTTAAGATGCCGATAATCAATACACATCCGGAGCGATCCATCCTTCTTTCTGACAAAAAGAACCGGAGCACCCCACGGCAGCACACTCGGCCGGATGAACCCCTTTTCTAATAAATCCTTCAGCTGCTCCTTTAACTCCCTTAACTCTGTTGGTGCCATTCTGTATGTTGGAATAGATATTGGCTGCATATCTGGCAATACATCAATCCCGAAATCAATCTCCCTATCTAGTGGAATCCTTGGAAACTTGTCTAGAAACACTTTAAGAAACTCATTCACGACTGGCACAAACTTGGGGACAGACACTTCTAAAGTGGTATCCACCACCTGAACCAAATAATAGATACACCCCTTCTTAATCATCTTTGAAGCCTTAAGGTAAGAAATAAACCTACCCTTCGCCACCACACCATCTCCCTTCCACTCAATAACCGACTCATTAGGGAACTCGAGCCTCATGACTCTCGTTCGGCAGTCAAGTTTAGCAAAGCTCGAGTAAAGCCAGTCCATTCCCATAATCACATCAAAATCTACCATTCCAAGCTCGATAAGATCGGCCGTGGTAACATGACCACATACCGTGACAACACAATTCCTATAAACTCACGCGGCTGTAATAGAATCACCGACCGGAGTTGATACGGAGAACGGCTCATGAAGCTGTTCGGGTTTCATCCCAAAACTTGAAGTAATGAACGGGGTGACATAAGACAAGGAGGACCCCAGATCAATAATAGCATAACAATCAATGGCCTTAACAGATAAGATACCTGTAACAACATCTGGAGAAGCCTCTACACTCTGGCGACCACTCAAAGCATAAAACTGGCTGGGTCCACCTCTACCACAAGCCGCACCCCTAACTGCACCACGCCCTATTGGAGCTGGAGGACGTGCCGATGATGTGGCAGCTGAAGAACCAGATGACTGAGCAAATCCCCTACCCATGCCCTGATTGGGCGTACGACAGTCCCGCTGGATATGACCTCTTACCCCGAATCTATAGCACACCGGGATATCCAAATAACAAGTCTCGGTATGGAATCTCCCACACTTTGGGCATGGAGCCCTCCCCTATTGCTGTAATCTCCCTCTTGGACGACTGGATTGATGGGGTCTCCTACTGTGTGAACCTGGTCTCAAGTGACTGCTCTTCTGATAACTCTGCACAGATGGTGGTGCACTTGCTGAAGACTGAGCATATGACTAGGATGGCCCTGATGGCCCTCTCCCATGAACTGGTCTCCCTGAGTGACCCACTGATCGGGCCCTGTTGCTACTCTCCCTTTCCGCCGGTATCTTTTACTTTCTAGCCTCTATGGACTGAGAGAATCCCACAATATTTCCATAATTCATATCCGAGTGTAAGGCAGCTGTAGTAGCCTCATTCACCACCAAAGGACTAAGGCCCTGAATGAATCACCGAACTCGAGCACCCATGGTCGACACTAACTGAGGAGCATACCTGGACAATCTCACAAACTCCATGTGGTACTCCCAAACACTCATACTACCCTGCTTAAGGACCTCACACTTAGTGGCACGGGCTGCCATTGTCTCGGAAGGCAAGAAGTGGTCTATAAATGCATCTACAAACTCATCCCATTTAGCCGGAGGACTTTCCTCCCCACGGGAATCCTCCCACATCTCGAACCACGAATACGCTTCTCCCTTCAACCTGTATGAAGCCAACTCAACTCCCTCCGTCTCTGTAGCCTTCATCACTCGAAGGGTCTTATACATTTCATCAAGAAAATCTTATGGATCGGCCTTTGGGTCTGTGCCTGTGAACTCTGGAGGGGCCAACCGCAGAAACCGATTGAATCTAGAGCTGGCAGAATCTTCCTGTCCGCTGGAGGGCACAGGGGTATCATGAGATCTTTGGGCCTGAGCGGCCACTAACTGGGTCAACATATGGATGGCTCATCTAAGGTCCCCATCAGAAACCCCGGGACCAGAAGTTGGAACTGCATCATGATCATGAATATCGGCGGGAGGGATGGTAGCACCCTCTACCACAATAGGAACAAGAATACTTTGATCTGGAATAGATGGGCACGGTAGATTCAATGCCGGGCAGTCACTCTCACCCACGACATTAGGTACATGATTCATAGCCACACGTGGGGTGGCATTGGCCCCGAGGCCGATTCTAGCTCTCTTCTTAGGTGTCATTACTGAAAATTTTGGAACAGAGCACGAGTTAGACATAAATACTTTCACTTTTCACTTCACCGCACAATATAGAGTAACAAAGAAGAGGGTAATTTCCTAAATGTCCATGTAGCCCCCTACTTATAAATATGGTCGACAACACACCGATAAGAAGGGCTCTACTAGACACGGCTCTGAGACACCCTAGGACTCTTTAAAACCTTAGGCTCTGATACCAAGTTTGTCACACCCCAAAACCGAGGGACACGACCGACGCTCAACCGGAGGACCCCAGTCAAGCGGACCTGAAACTGTCTTTCCTATCCCACACGTTACCCCATGATTTCAATACTCATTATTCAAGTGAACTAGCCATTTATAGTTAAACATATTCTTACGAGATGTACATAACATACATGCTTACTTTATGTGGTCTACAAGTTATACTGCCCAAATACAAAATACATAAGTACATAACCCACATTTCCTGTCTACGGAGCCTCTAAGGATACAAAAGAGTTTTACAATACTTGCCGGTAACAAGGCTCCAACTATACCTTACACAAATACAAAAATAAGACTCCGGAAAGAAAAGCGGCATGAGCCACACAGGGCCCCGAGAGGAAATGGGCTCACCAATAAAGCTGACGGAAAGGTGGAGGAGGTGCTACTGTCGGTGGACTGGAGTACCTGCTATAGAACCACCTACAATCATAACAAGAATGTAGTGCCCCCGACAAAAGGGACGTTAGGACATTTGAATTGTATTGGTATATATGAACAAACTTTACCCCAAGTAAGATCAATCAATACATAGATAACAAACAATAATTGAATCAACAATCAAATGCACATGAAAGGAACAACCAAAGCCAACAAGTTTCATAATCTCTCCTTTTTCCTCTTTCAACATCATTTCATACTCAAGAGTTTCATACATTTTCATTTCAATAGTGATTATGATCACTTTTCCACCCTGATTACCTCGGCCACCCTTATTACCTCAGCCACCCTTATCACCACAACCCACACCTTATTACTTCGTGTTGCGGCGCGCAATCCGATCCCACCGAACAATCACAATTCACACATCAACAACAACAACAACAATCCACAAAGAATTTTCATAACCATAAATACCATTTCCATCATATACAACAGCTCACATACCATTTAACTCACAACGATAATTGCCCACGACAAGTCACACACGATATTACCACAGTTGTTTCAATCTCATCAATCACAGTTTCTTTCCCTTCATTTGTTACACAACTTTTACCACATAAACAAATTCACACACACACTTGGTTTGTTTCTATTTACTTACACAATTATATCGGGAGACTTAACTAACAACGTTCAAGGCATAATAATCACAAGGATTCACAAATAGTCCACATAGGAAACACATACCAAATACTCATACACCAAAGAAGGTGACTTTAAAAAGGTTAAAGTTAGCCATACATACCTCAAATTCTCCCCTTAATGACACTCTAAGGATCCAATACAATTAAGCAACTTCAATTTACAATACACCATTCAATAAGGCCAATATTAGTAATAAATCCCATAACTCATGCCATTTAGGCCTATTATCAAACATATTGTAGGCGTAGATATTTACACCTCATAACTATAGTATTGGTTCATCCAACTATCACCATTAACCAACAATTCACTGCACCATCATTCCTAACTAATTCATACTCCTAACATCACATGTTTGATCAACCATTCACACCCAACCAACAAAATTCTATCAAATAATCACCTTTAAATCCCTACCATGATCATGTATTTAAATTGGGAATTTATGGCCTTCAATCACCATACCATGAGTTACCATTCTTAATTCATACTCATATTTCTAGAATAACTCCATATATGTAAGTCTAAGGGTAAAAGATTACCTCTTATAGACCAAATCTTGAAAGACAACTTTGGGGGTGTTCTTGAGGTTTTGAAGAAATCCTATGAAATCCAACCAAAATCATGTTGTAACTAGTAATTGAGAAGTGAAATCACCATGAAAACACACTTAAAAACTCACCTTAGGTGTGCAATTTGATGCCTTGGTCGAGTTGGGGTGTAGAGAAATCCCTAAGCTTGAGAGACATCTCAAATTCTCTTATTTCCGGTCTTTAGGGGTATTTAAAAGCCTTCCACTAGCGCGTTCGCAATAGTGTTTGTGCTAAGTTCGCGCTAGGGAGGAAGAATACTTCGCAATATGCACGACTTCTAGTAGTGACACCTGCCCAGTAAAATGGTCATAACTTTCTGTATATACATCCAAATGACAAACGGTTTGTTGCGTTGGAAACTAGACTCAAAGGGCTTTTATTTAATAGGTTGTGAATTACACAAATCCTTATATAACTGGAGATATGATCGTCCAAAGTGAAGTCTTGTGTGCACTTATTTACAACTTTCGTCTAATATGAAATTTTCCAACTTGGCATAGACTTAGGCCTGTCCTTAGACCCCAGTTCACTTATAATAAGACTTATACACTTATTACCATATCCAACTGATATCCATTATATCATTAATCCTCGTCTTCACGCAAAATAAAATAATTAGCCTACATTGGCACCTCGAAATCTTAAATTACTTAGCAAAAATTTTTCGGGGCTTTACACTAGCTATCTTTTAACAAGCGGTTTGGTCTCGATTGGCTGGTAAGTCTGGTTTCTATTTCTATGATCCTTTAGCTTTCGTTATAGCTTCCCACGATTTTTGTCTTCATTTTTGTTAAATACTCTCTATGTTTTAATTTATGTGAACCTATTTCCTTTTTAGTCTGTGCCAAAAAGAATGACCTCTTTCCCTATTTGGAAATAATTTATCTTTATGCAATGATTTATAGCCATATAAAATATATGTGCTTTATTTTACACCATAAATTCAAAAGTCTTCTCTCTTTTCTTAAACTCCGTGCCCAGTCATATGGGTTCACATAAATTGAAATGGAGGGAGTATAATTTTTTTTGTGCCAGGTCGCGAGCTTCTAAGAAGGCGAAAGCTCCGGTGCCCGCGTTCCGCCAGGCAATTGGTTCGACTGGAATGCAATTCTTACTAACTGAATCTGCCCGAGGGGGTCAAAACCTTGCTATGTTGTCGGGTGATTCCGCCCTACAGGCAGCCGTTATGTCGGCTTAGACCTCCGATTTTCATGTCCTGCACCTGTTCGATGAGTCATCTCCGATTAAAGGGAGCTGGTATCGAGGAAAAGGCAGATGGCGGAGACTAGAAGCGTCGGCATTGCTGATGCCGAGTTGGAAAGGCCTATTATTTTGGATGTGAAGGCGGCACCTTTACTGGGCATTGAGGATGTTCCCACGCCAACCGTCATTAGGGAGGAGAGACCGTTAGAGGTTGAAGGGACCTTCAACAGAAGGGAATATGCACGAGTAGCCGAGGACATCCTTTCATCAGCGGTCAAAAGAGATAAATCCATCCTTGTAGAAGATGATGGGTCAGTCTCCGATATCGACCCTGAGGAGGTACGCGCTTTTTAGGAGAGGTACACCCGAGTGGACATAAGGACAGGGGGCCTAATCAGCACATAGTCATTATGATGGATTATGATCTTTTGGCCAACTCGGAACGGGTTGTACCGGCCTTCGCCCATATGTGTGCGGATTCTGAGAATAGAACACTACATTTATTGAGGGATGCGGATCTGTTGTTGGGTATATCTGCCATGGCCTTGCGAGTGAGTTTTTTTTCCATTTTAGGTTTTTCGTATGTGTAATTTGCTTCTGCTGACATATCTTCTTTTACATGTCAGACCCTAATCATGGAGATTGAGCATGATCGGCGAGAAGAGCAAAGGACAACCCTCTTCAAGAAGATGGTATCCAAGTACAAAGAGTATCGTTCTCAGCATCGAACGCTAGTTGACTTTCTTAACCAGGACAGCCAATTCCAGGCACTCCGTGATGGGCTCAAGCAGAAAGATAAGGAGTTGAGGGAGAAAGACAAAGAGCTTATGAGGGTCATCGGTAGATGTAGTGTTCTTAAGGAGGCGTTGAAGGCTAAGGAGGATGAGCTCGAGGTGAGAAAGGGAATGACAGTCGAAAATGCTAACCTTCAAGTGATGGTGGCATCTTTAAAGTCCGAGCTCGAGCAGAGTGAAACAAGGGTCATCAACTTGAAGGATGACTTGAGCACCAGGGTTGAAGAGTTGGGTCGAGCCGAGAAAGTGAGAACGATCGTTGTGGCAGAGGCGGCTGCCCTAGGGACACCCTACATATTTGTAAGTTTGAGCGAGCTACTGAGGCAGAAACTTCAGCGCTTAAGGAAGTGAGATTTGAGGAGAGAATTTGGGATTTGGAGGAGGAGCTGTCTCCACTGAATGAGCAGGTTGTCGCTCTAAGGTCCATGAAGGCGCGGGTGTAGACTCAACTATCCACTTCTCATACTTTTGTTGCTCCCGGTGTGTCACGGGAGTTGTATGAAATGTGGCTTCATGCTGAGGCTCAACTTTACATATATAAGTCTCTAAAGATGGCTGGGAAGATTTCCAAGGCTGAATTTAAGGATGTTTGTGTCAAGGCACGTGCAGCTCGTGACATCTGTGGTTATGATCCTGGTACGCCCGGAGGAGACGATGATGAATGCACCTTAGATAGGATTGCCTCCAACCCATGGTACGACGATGAGTAAGTTGTGATGTTGGTGATGGGGGATGATGCATCTTGAAGTCTTTGTACTTGGTTTTTGCTTTTTTGTGTTTTGCTATTTTTGTGGGGGCATCTTTCCAGCCGTTTCTAAAAATGTATTGGAATGGAATGATTTGAAATGAAATAGTTTTCTTTGTTGTGTATTTCTGGCTCTTATTTCTCTCCTTTTTTTATTGTGAGTTCTTTTGCGAGAAAGTCACTGACTTTTGGTTTACTTCAGACAAGGTCATCAATTTGAACGAGGTCAAAAGTAAGTTAATTCGAGGGAGGTCGAATGTATATTGATTCGAACGAGGTGGAATGTAATTTAATTCAAGCGAGATCGAATGTATATTGATTCGAACGAGGTCGAATGTAAGTTAATTCGAAGGAGATCAAATGTATATTGATTCAAACGAGGTTGAATGCAAGTTAATTTGAACAAGGTCGAATTCATATTGATTCGAATGAGGTAGAATGTAAGTTAATTTGAACGAGGTTGAATGTGTATTGATTTGAATGAGGTCGAATGTAAGTTAACTCGAGCGAGGTCGAATGTATATTGATTCGTACAAGGTTGAATGTATGTTGCCTATGCATTGGCGTGACGTGCAAATTTGGTGGAGGAGTAAGAAATACCGCTTTGTTTATTCATTCAAGAATATTACATTCCTTTTCTGTCCGTACATACATTCGAGGAGTCCTAGTCTATCTAGTCCTTTAACTGCCCAGCCTAGAGAAGTAGTCAATAGGCGGGGCGATGAAAAAAATACCTAAACTATGAGACGCCTCCTTCTTCGCCCCATTAAAAACCTTCCCGAGAAAACCTAATTGGGACAAAACTCAGGTGAAGGGAAAAAAAAGTATGACTTGGAGTACCTCCATCTTCAGAAGTTGAAGTATTTGAGGTGGGCGATGCTCGAATTGTTTGGTAGTAGTTTTGCCTCCATTATTTCTAGTTGGAATGACCCTTTGTTTGTTGTTGCTGTGATTTTGTATGGTCCGTCCCAATTGGTTCCCAGTTTACTTTTTCATGGGTCTTTGCTCGCTTGTGTTTTGGCTTTGAGCACATAATCCCCTACCTTGAGTGGTCTGACTTTGGCTTTTTTGTGGTAGTACCTTTCTGCTTTTTGTTTTTGAGCTATCATTCTTACGTAGGACATGTCTCTTCACTCATCTATTTCGTCGAGGTCTCGTTTTTTGCTTTCATCGTTACTTGGTCCACTCTCGTTGGAGTATCTTAAACTTGGCTCCCCGACTTCGACTGGTATCATTGCGTCAGTCTCATAGACTAGTGAATATGGCGTTTCTCCTATGCTTGTTTTTGGTGTGGTGCAGTGTGCCCATAGCACTTCCAGTAGCATTTCTGATCACGGTCCCTTGGCATCCTCAAGCTTTTTCTTCATAATGTTCCATATTGTTTTGTTGGAGAATTCTGCCTTAGCATTGCTAGCGAGGTGATATGGCGTGGAGAGTATTCGCTTGATGTGCCATTTATCGAAGAATTCAATGGTTATTTTTTTGGTGAACTGGGGTCCGTTGTCACAACTAATTTTTGGGAGTATAGAAGCAACATATGATGTTTCTTCATAAGAATGCGATAACTTTTTGCTCTCATATTTAGGCAAATGCACCTGTTTCTACCCACTTAGAAAAATAGTCAGTTAAACCAAAAGGAATCGTATATTACCTCATCCCATTGGAAGGGGTCCAACGATGTCCATCCCCCACTTGATGAATGGCCAAGGTGATGTGGCAGAGTGGAGGTGCTTGCCCGCCTGGTGGATCATTGGAGCATATTTTTGGCATTGTTCACACTTTTGAATGTAGTCGGCTGCTTCCTTTTTCATGGTGGGCCAGTAATAGTCGGCCCGTATGAGGCATCTAATAAGGGCTCGATTATAGGTATGTGCTCTGCAATGGCCTTCATGTGCTTCTTCGAGGACGCGCCTAGTTTGATTTGGCCCTAGGCATTTTCCAAGGGACCGCCGAATGTTATTTTGTATAGCTCATGGTTGATGATGTTGTATCGGGTCGCCTGCATTCGGAGCTTCTTGACATTTTTTTATCGGGTGGGAGCAACCCGTCCTGCAAATATGACATAATGTGGTTGCGCCAGTCCTAAGTGAAGTTAATAGTGCCTACCTCAATTTGGTCTATCGACGGATGGATGAGGGTGACCATGTTTTCTTTTTGGCTTATGTTCTTAGTGGCCGCTGCTAATTTGGCAAGGCCGTCTGCTTCGATATTTTGTGCTCGGGGTATCTGGTCAAGTTGGCACTCATTGAACTTAAGCAGTAGCTTTTCTGCCTGATATTTTTGTAGCCTTTGTCCTTTTATTTGGAAAGTCCCTATGACTTGGTTGAAGACGAGTTGTGAGTCGCATCGGAGGATGACTCGCCGTGCTCCATAGTTGAGATCTAGTTTCAGTCCTGCTATTATGGCCTCATACTCGGCCTCATTGTTAGTCATGTCGGGACATCGTATGGACTGGCGAATGACCTTGCTTTTTAGGACCTCGAGCACGAGTCCCAGTCCGGACCCTACCGTGTTGGAAGAGCCATCGGTGTACAGAACCCATAGGTCAGGTAACCTAGGAGAGGTATGGGCGGCTTCTTGCTCGGCCTCAGGTGATATTTTGGCACTGAAGTCGGTGACGAAGTCGGCAAGTACTTGCTATTTTATTACCGTTTGCGGCTGATATGTTATATCATGCTCTCTTAATTTGATGGCCCACTTAGCCAGTCTACCCAACAGCTCGTGTTTATGTAAGATGCTTCTTAGGGGGAAGGTCGTGACCACCGAGATGGGTGGCGTTGGAAATAGGGTCTTAGCTTTCGTAAAACAATGACTAATGCCAAGGCCAGTTTTTCGAGGTGGAGTACCATCGACCAGGGATTTGCTAATGTAATATATTGGAGATTGCGTACCTTTATTTTTGCGGACCAAGAATGCGTTTACTGCAACGTCGCACATGGCCTGGTAGATTAAGAGACGCTCGCCTAGTTCTACCTTGGCGAGTAATGGGGGTGAGGACAAATATGCCTTTAGTTCTCTTAGGGAATTGACGCATTCAGAATTCTACTGCAGTTCATTGTCCTTTTTGAAAACATTGAAGAATTTGTGGCATCTGTCAGAGGATCGTGAGATGAACCTCGACAGGGTGGCTATACAACCAGTCAGCTTCTGCACTTGTTTCTTGTTGGTCAAAGTTTCAAGTATTCCCTCTATAGCCTTGATTTGGTCGGGATTGACCTCGATGCCTCTCTCAGACACCAAAAAGCCAAGGAACTTTTCCAAGGTCACATTGAAAGCACACTTCTTAGGGTTCAGCTTCATGTCGTATCGTCTGAGTATGTCGAAGTCTTACCTGAGGTGGTCGATGTGGTCTTCTTTTATTTTGGATTTGACTATCATGTCGTCTATATAGACTTACATCATTTTTCCAAGTTTCTCCTTGAACATTTTGATGACCAACCTTTGGTAGGTCGCCCCTGCATTTTTCAACCCGAACATCATGACTCGGTACCAGTACGTCCCTTGGTGGGTGATGAAGGTGGTTTTTTCTTGGTCTTCCTCCTCCATGTGAATTTTGTTGTAGCTTAAATAGGTGTCCAAGAAGCTTAATAGCTCGTGTCCTGCTGTTGCATCGATGAGTTGATCGATGTGAGGCAAGGGGAAGGAGTCTTTCAGGCAGGCCTTGTTTAGGTTCGTGAAGTTTACGCACATGCACCGTTTCACGTTTCTCTTTTTTACCATAACCATGTTAGTGACACCATTAGAGGTATTTTGACTCTCAAATGGAATCGTTGGCGAGCAGTTTTTCTTCCTCTTTGTGGACGGCCTCGTTGATTGCAGCATCAGACTTTCTTCTGATTTGTCGTACCGGCAAGTAGAGTAGATTGGCATTCAGTTTATGTATTGCAATGTCTTTCGGGATAGTTGCATATCTGCATGGGAGAAAGCAAACAAATCGGCATTATTAGTTAAAAATTTATGGAATTTACCTGGTTTTGTGAGTTTGTGGCCGGTGTAGGCTTTTTTGCTGTGATCACTTTCGTTCAGCCAGATGGGATCAAGATCTTCCACCGTTGGCCATGTAGCTTCCACGACTTCAGGGTCTCTGACGACATTCGTTTGTTGATCAGACTCAGTACCCGACTTCAAGAATTGCTATGCTCCTGAGCCTTCCTCTCCTAACTGTTGAGTGTATGTGTAATCTTGGGCAATGCGGTAGCATTCTTGAGCTGTGAACTGCTCATCACAGATGCTGAATATTCCCCATGGGGTAGGTAACTCGATGACCTGATAAATACTAGACGGGATGGCACTCAAGGTGTGTATCCAGGGTTGTCCTATAATGACATTGTAGGCTGTGTCTTGGTTCATGACATGGAATGTTTTTTCCAGGGTGATGCCCCTGGCCAGAACGGGCAATTTATCTCTTCGGATGTTCATTCAACTGCATTGTTAAAACTTGTTAGTGTTATGCAGTACGACACTATCTTATCCTCAAGTTTCATTTTTGTGAGAACTCGGGGGTGTATAATACACACGCCGCTCCCTTCGTCTACCATGATTATTTTTACGTTGGTATCTGGAATTCGTAATATATAACAAAAGCATCAAAATGATGAAAGGTCAAACTGTGGGTATCTGACTTATCAAAGATGATACTTTCATCGAGGTCATCATACCGTTCATGGGTGATCGATCGCTTCAATTTGTGTGTAGTGGTGAACTTCACATGGTTGATTGTTGCTTCATCTCCTCCGCCGATGATCATTTGGATGGTGCGGGCGGGGGAGGGTGGCTTTGGGGGCCCTTGATGTAGTTCTCGTCCACGGGTGAAATTGGCTTTCCCTCGGTCTCTCATCAACTCCCTTAAATGTCCTTGATGGAGCATGTTCACTAGTTATTACCGTAGGGCTATGAAATCCTCGGTGTTGTGGCCCCGTTCCGGATGGAACTCGTAGAGGGCATTCAGCTTTCTAGAATTTGTGTCAAACTTAATCTTTTGTGGCCATTTCACCTTTGGACCGAGCTTCCATGGTGTAAACTATTTTTGAAGGAGACACATAAAAATTGTGAGCAGATAATAGTGGAGGAATACCTCTTTTGTTTTGGTGAGATCCCGTTTGTGGCGGGAAATCCCCTTTGGCTTGGGTGGGGGATAGCGGTATTGTCGCTCTGTTGTACGGTTGGTGCCTTTCCTGATTGAGGCATGGGCCTGCATGATCTCTTTGGTTGTTATTCCGATGATTTTTCCTTGATTCCATTTGGATTGTCATTAGCCGTTGGGTCAGACCATTGAGGTCATTTTCATCTTCCCTGACCTCGGCACAGTAAGCGTTGCGAATTTCTTCCCAAGTGGTGGGAGGGTATTTCATGAGTCTGCTTAATAATTTTCTGGTCGCCCTTGACCCGTTCCTATTTAACCCGTTTTGAAAGGCCGCTACCGCCATCCCTCCTAACACATTCGACATGCTCATTCTCACTCTATTGAACTGGGTGAGAAAGTCCCTGAGCCCTTTGCTGGGTGATTATTTGACGGTGAATACGTCATTCACTCTCGCTTCTGCTTTCTTGGCCCCAGCATGGGCGGTGACGAACTTATCGGCCATCTCTTCGGATGTCATTATGGAAACGTGCTGGTAATTGTGATTACCATGTTAAGGCTTCTCCTATTAGGGTTTTGCCAAACTTCTTCAGCAACACCGACGACACCTGCACTTTCGAGAGGTCGTTTCCTTTTGCCGCCGTGACATAATGAATGATGTGGTCTTCAGGATTCGTTGTGCCATCGTATATTTTCAGAAATGGTGGAATTTTGAAAGTTTTGGGTATGGCATGTGGTGCTGCCTCCTCCTTGTATGGTTGTTCCACAAACTGGCCGACATCCCGTTTTGGCAGGAGTTTCGGGGTGCCTGGTATCTTATCAAATCTTTCTTGATTCTCCCTCATTTGATCGCAGAGCTATTCTCATTCTCCATTTTATCCATTTTCTTTAGAACAGCTACGAGGGTACCGTTATTTGCATCAACAATGGTGTGATGGTTACCTGTTGGGGGAGGGGTGTGTTGCTCGTTGATGGTTATTGGGGTGTCAACTCGCACAGTGTTCCTACTCGCCCCTTGAGCGGGCTTGTCGAGTATACTATTTAGGGTACTTGTCAGCCACGCCTCCAATAACTTTCTCACTGCGGGCGACGATTCGTCCGTTGTGGACGTGGAGGCCCCCTTCTTATGTGAAGCGGTTACACTCCCATGAGGAGGGGGTGAAAAATTTGCCTGGGTGAGGTGCTCGGCGTCGCATTCTCCTCGCCTTCCCTGTCCATCTCGTTGATGGTGCCCAAGAGATTGGTAGTGACACACATCATTGCTTTCTATCTTTCCTCTCCTTTTCCTACCGTTGTTAGCTTGTGCAAACAAGAAAGGAAAAAGAGCTTTTGCTGTTGTTGTTGTTGTTTTTTTTTTTTTACCTAGAAAAAACTAAACATTTTAACTAGAACCTCCCCACTGACGGCGCCAAATTGTTTGACCAAAAAGTTTGAACTCTTTTAGTTAAACCAATTTAATAAAGAGAAGAGGGATGAATCCAAGTTAAAACTAATAAATTATATATCCGAAATTAATCAACCTAGGCGGCACAAGTCCATGTTCAAGTTGACTAATGCCAAGTTAATTCTCTATGACTAACAATCAATATGAGGATAGAAACATGCAATAAATGTGATAAATGACATTAAATATAATTAGAAGAAATTTTTCACCCAAAGGTTAGATGTTATGGATGATTCCTTCCTCTGACTATAATGCATGACAGCAGACAAGTGAAGTGGATTATGTGTTATTGGATCTTGTGAGCTAAAGAGGAATGTTATTTGATGGAACCAAACAAGAGAGACAAAATAAGTTTTTTGTATATTCCTGATAGTCAACTCTTTACAAGATCTTTTTTCACAAAGGTTCCGAATCTCCTTTTTGTTTTCTCTCTATTCCTATTTATAAAGGATATTCCTAGAAAAGTACAATGCGGGGAAATATTCAATAGAATATTCCTATTTACAGTCACAGGAACATTCTAACAATTGTAGCCGTTGCTCTGTACTCGACCTCGGCATCGCTCCCCCTTTGAGCGATTCCTCGCCACTAGGCCGCACTTGGTTTCGACCTCGGTCTCATCTCGTCCATTTACATTCGCTACAGTAGACCTAATTTTGACACATACAATAGTTTGTAGTCAGATTTTTGTCTAAGGGTCAGAAATGTACTGAGGATTTACTAACGCTCTCTATCTGTGAGCACGTAATTTTTGCCCTACATATGAATTATTTCCAAAAATTTAAATAAAATAATCTATTTTATTATTTTGCATTTTCTGTTAATTGTTTGCATTTTATTTGTGCATTTTAATTCATATAAAAATATAAAAAATACTTGGCATTTGCATTTAGGATTTAGCTTCATATTTTATGATTAATTAGGGGTTAATTTGTTTTTAGAACAAAATATAAAGAAAATTACAAAAATAGTCCACTTTTGCATTTTTAATTGTTAATTGTTGAATTTGTCACGATATAGTTTTTAAAACAATTTTAGGGATTAATTAGTTTAATTTTAGAAATAAATTAGGATTCATTTTAATTTTTTTGCATTTTTATAAAATCAGAAAAAAATAAAGAAAAATACAAAATGAAATACAAAAAATAAATAAAGGGAATAAAAGAAAAATAATTAAAAGGAGATGGTTTATTCGGATGACCCAAATCACCCAGGCCCAATCCTGGCCAAACCGGTCCAGCTCCCACAGGCATGAAACGACGCCGTTTTGGGTGTCACGCAATCTTGGCCATCCATGCCCTTTAATCCAACGGCCACGATTGATCTCTACATTACATATCAATGTCCGAAAATAATTCAACCCTAAAAAAAATATATCTCGCCTTCATCGTATCTCCTCTCTGTAACACCATCGGCGGAGCCGCCGTCGGTGAACTCCACCACCACCAATGGCCACCAAAATAACACCCCACCTTCCCCTGCTCATCCTCTTTCCAGATATGCCATCCGTTTCTTTCAAATCCCGGCCCATCTCGTCGAATCTTCCCCCAAAGCTTTTCCGGCCACGACGCTAGTTACGCCAACGGCCGCCAAATTAACACCGTAGATTCTCCTCAGCCTCCTCATCTCAAATACCTAAGTCCCTTCCCTCGAATATGACTAAAACGCCTCGAATATTAAATCGAAGGTTTTTCAGCCAAAACCCTAGTTACCCCAAATCTCTCCAAATTGATACCACCTGATCCTGGGACCTTCATCATAAAGAATCTGTGATTGATAGCGTTCAATTCCTACCAGAGTTAATTGAATTTGTATTGTGAAACTGGCCGGATTTTGTTTTTAGTAAGTTCATTCCCTTTATTTTCTTTTCTTATTCAGTTACTCTTCTATCCCTATTTTTCTTGCTAGCATGTGGATTCAATTAGAGTGCTAGAATGATTTTGACAGTAATTAGTTTGCATGATTAGATTGATTTTTGTTTAATTATCGCCTGTTAGCTATTCGTTCCGATTAGTTTAATTTAGTAGTTGTCTTTTAAATGTTTTCTGATTTAGCTCAACTTCTGGTCTTAATTCTGTTAGACTAATAGCTGGTAATGGTTTACTTTTGATTGTTGATTGAATTGGTTAATAGTTGAACAAAATTTTGTGATTAATGCTTGGTATAGTTAGTTAACTTCTAGTTATAGTTGAGTATATCCAGCTTAGTTTAGTTGACTAGAGTTAGTTGGTCAGTCCTTAGTCTAATTAGTTAATAAAGGGTTAATTTGGGAATTTCATTTGGGGACTGGATTTTGGAATTACTAGAAGCTTCTAGGAGGGGTGGTAGTTAAAAGTTTAGATTGATAGTGGTAGTTGCTTGTGTCCCAAGTTAAAAACTCAGGGACTAAACTGAAATTAAAGAAGGACCTTAGAAGAAAAACTAAAAATTTGAAGTTCCTCTTGAGTTTTGCCTATAAAAGAAAGTAGGTAGTGCCTTGTTAAAGAACTTTTTGAGCCAAAAATTCCCCTCAAAATAGTCCTAAGCTTCCAAAAGTTAATTTGAATTTCAGATTCAAACTCCAGATCTGAAACTCTCTTTCTCATCTTAGAAAAATCAAAAAAAAAAAATACAAAAGTCATAGAAATACAAAAAAAAATCTGTTCTATTGTGGTTCTGTAGATCAATTGATAAGTTCTGCCTAAAAATTCCTATTGTTTGTTTGCTGGAATTCGAAGTTTGCTCTGGTTTGTTATTTCGAATCAGTTTGGAGTTATATTAAGGCTACTTGGGTTGGTTTTGGTATTTACTCTTCATCTATCAACTGTTTTTGGGTTTAGCACTACCATTTCGACTCTCAATTGGTTTTATTACTGCTCGTGGAGTACTGGAGCTCATTTGCATTTAAATCTGGGTTGTGCATTCATTTCTGGTTGATTGTTTATTGATCTGTTGTGTTTGAGCTACTGCTGATCTCTTCTTCTTATTAAATTTCCACTTCCAGGTACACGACACATAACCCCTCAGTTGGATATGAATTGAACATGCAGCATTGGCTCTGTTTTCCATTAGTTTTCATGTTAGGTGTCTTGTAATTTCATGAACCTCAATAGATCTATATATGCAATTAAGGCATTGGACTGTATGAGCAGAATTGCAGTTAAACTGAATTGACTGTTTAGATTTGCTTATGTTCTGTAATTAAATAATGGATTGTTAGACTATGTGAACTTTGTTTTGATCAACTGTATGGCTGTGATTTCAGATTTAGCATATTTAATGTCAGTGGCTCATTGCACAGGCTAAAATATGGAGTTTAAATATAAAACATGAAGCTACAGGTTCTGGTAGATTAGCTGTTTCTCATCACGTTGTTTCACACGCTAGATTAGGTAATGGTAGTATTCTATGTTAATTGAACCTAACTGGACTGTGTAAACTTTCAGATTCATATAATGTCGATCTTAGGCTGATGATGACAATAGCACGCTAATAGTTTGCTTTTCACTAATAGATGATAATCACTTTGAATAATCCCAGTTCACTATAATCATTGGTGTTCTCCATAGCTTGAATATCTCTCACTAGTAAAATGCTTGAATTAGTGTACATAACCTATAGTTGCTACGCAATAAATCTTGTCTGAGCTTTGGCACAAGGCCTGGACTGCCCGGGCCGTGGTAATCGGCAGGCCAATAATTTGATATTGGGCCTAGGAACTGTTACGGGCCCAGAATTTCTGAATAATGAAGCTTAGGTTGTTTGCTAAAAATGACTTGCTCCACTCGTTAAGCTCTTGGGCCTGATTGTTTGAAACTGTATTATGGAATTTTGGACCTTTCATACATATTAATTAACTAGGGCTATTTCTTTTATTCTTAGAGACAAATTAAGTAGAAAATTATTGATTGCTTTAGGATTGGCCTTTAATTAATAAATGAGACGAGCCTCGTCAAATAAAACGCATAAATTGCTGGTTATAATAAAATATTTAGAATTCGGGATGGGCCGTCTAGTGAATTTCACGGCCCTCCCCAAAGATAAATATGTGCTAGTCTCTTTAGGCGCGCCTTTAATAATATTAAATTCCTAAACTCGGGTGCGCATTTATGCGACCCAAATCCAAATCTCAACGGAGTCGAAATGTGCTGACAACCACGGGTGTATTGATGTGACGTGGTTTGAAATGCATTTTCACGACGTTGCAATTCTTGTTAAAAATAAATATTAATAAAAGCGGTTCAAAATTAAAAAGGCACATAAGCTAATGCATGTTTTAAAATCAGATAAAATCAAATATGACAGTTACGCGACCGTGCTAGAACCACGGAGCTCGGGAATGACTAACACCTTCTCCCGGGTTAACAGAATTCCTTACTCGGATTTCTGGTTCGCGGACTGTTAACAGAGTCATACTTTCCTTGGTTCAGGATTCAACCGGTGACTTGGGACACCATTAATCTCTCAAGTGGCGACTCTGAATCTTAATGAATAAATCTCGTTCCGATTGTCCATTAATTGGAAAAACTCCTTTATACCCTTGTAGGTGTAGTGAAATAGGGGGTGTGACAGCTCTGGCGACTCTGCTGGGGACACAAACCCAGAACTTCTGTTCAGGGTTTAAGAATTCGAGCTTAGAATAATTGTTATGTTTGGCTTTATCTGATTTTCCTACATGTTTTCATGCTTAATGTGCTAAATGTTTACCACTTTGATATTATCTGAACTGTATAAACTGTGCCGAAACCCTTCTCTTCTCACCTCCGGGGATGTGCTTACTGGTTGAGACTCCCTATTCTGTTAGAGTCATACCTTGAAATAAGAAAGAGGCCGGACAAGTTACTAAGCCGGACGATCCCATGGGTCCCCGGTACATAGCCCCCTCCTCGACTCGAGTTGTCCGCTCGGGTGCACAGTCTAGAACACATACCTAGGTTTTGAACCTAGAATAACTTGACTTCATGTCGGATCCCTAGTAAGAGCGCTTATCTGCATCACGTGCATATGACTTAGGGGACTCAACACAGGGGTTGGGTCTGTCTAGGAAAGGTAACCTGAAATGAAAAGACCATCCTGATGCATCTTACGTGTTGCGTGTGCACTTATTTGTTTCGGGCTCACATGCTGACCGACTTGAATATTTGAAGAAATTGAAAAAAAAAAAGAAAGAGAGAGAGAAATAGCAGTGTAGAGAGTTAATTCCCTATTTTATAAAAATGACCAATGTCAAAATAGAGTCGAAACTCTGCCGAATTTTTTGAGGAAAATAAAAAATAAAAAAAGAAAAAGGATAATTTGTTCTTAAAAAATGGTTTGTTCTCAAGTAGTTTGTTGGAAAGAAAATACAAAAAGAGTTTTGTTTTCGAAAATAGCTAGTTTATTTGCCCGAACTACGTTGGTTTGATTCTCACCGGATGTGAGATACGTAGGCAACCCTCATCGGGTCCAACCACCCTTTTGCAAAAATAGCCAAAAATACCAAATTTTAATTGTTATCCAATAAGTCGGGTGATGCCATTCTTGTTGAAAATAAGTCGAGTGTCCCTAAAGGGCGCCGGAAGGCTTCTTTTACAAGAACGGCCACCCTGAGTCATTTTAAAACGGTTGCGGGCAAAACCTTAAAATCTCCCTTTCGGAAGTGCTGAAAGGTCGTATTTGCAAAACTGAGTCTTTGTTAAAAAAAAAAAGAATTGAAAAAATAGCCACTTTATTTTTTAAGTCAAAATAAGCCATTACATGGCCAATCTTTTTAAATAGTCACAGTTGACATTGAAACTTTCTCAGTCTTGCGCAGGCATGTGGCGATGCCGAGTGATGCCCCGCGGGCCCCAGGATGTGAAGCTTTGATGTACTCTTGATCTAGTTTTTTTATTATCGCGTCTGTATTTTGTTATTTTGAGTCTGCTTTTGTAGTTTCCCTTCAAGAAAAACAATTTGGAAAACCCTTCAAAAATAAAAAAGAAGAAAAAAAAACACAACAAAATTTTGCATTCAATTTGCAAGAACTACGCTCGGTTTGATTCATGCAGGGTCATGATATGTAGGCAATCTACATAGGATTCGACCATAACCAAAAGAAAAAGAAAAACGGGAAAAAGAGGAAAAACCACAAAAAGGCAAAAAGAAAAGAAAATAGCGGAAAAACAAGAAAGAAAGGAAAGACAAATCAAGAAAGACAAGAGGGAAAAGAAAAAATGGAAAAAGAAAAAAGAGAGAAGGAAAAGAAGAAAACAAAGTAAAAGAAAGTTCACAATTGAAAATAAGGGAAAGGCCTGGATGACGCAGGCGATCGATCAAAAGTTGTTGCCAATATGTTAAATGCCCTAACGCTAACGTGATGGTTTCATTCTGTCATGTTATTCCAGAAAGGTGGTTGGTTTGTGGTTTCAAAGTGGTAACTTTTATTTACAACACAAGGACAAAAGGCAGTCGGCATCCTGGTAACCCATTCCCACAACACCCGGGCAAACAACAAACTGAACATGACAGGCCAAGAATTAGATGCCAGTATCATGGACCCGTCAAAAGAGATAGAAGTGGTGGATGTCAAAGCAATAAGGGAAGAGATGTATAAGTTGAGGCATCAGATGGCCGAGATGCATCAGGCCTGGGCTAAGGGCCAGCCGACGCCAATTTATCCCGCCCATCCAGCATATATCCCACCTTTGGCTCAGTCTTAGGAGCCCCCTCTCGTGCATGCATCTGCACCTTTTCCTTTCCACCAATAGATTTATAGCGCCACCTCCTATCCTCCCCAAGCTGAACCACCCAAACAAAACCCTCCTCCACCAATCACCCCTGTCTTTGTGGCGCCTCCACCTGCCACATTGCAAAGATCTTCCAGTGAGCCATTGTTTCAAACTCACGACAGCCAGTACTACCCTCCTGAGCCTACCTTTAAAGCTCCTGAGCCATATTCCTACACTCCTCACCTTGAGCTCCCGGCGGAAACTGACAAGCCGCTTAAGGATCTGAATCAGGAAGACATGTTTCGAAAAGTAAAAAGCCTGGAGCAATCCTTCAGGAACATGCAAGGATTGAGTGGACAAGTCAGTGTGGCCTACAAGGATTTGTGCTTATTTCCCGATGTCCAGCTGCTAGCAGGGTTCAAGCTAGCAAAGTTTGATTTGTATGATGGACACGGTGATCCTGTAGCCCATCTAAGGGGATTTTGCAGTAAAATGAGAGGCGCTGGGGGAAAGGATGAGTTATTGATGGCGTACTTCAACCAAAGTCTAAGTGGCGCAACCTTGGAATGGTACACGCTGCAGGATCATGCCCGATGGTACACTTGGGATGATTTGGCCCAAGCTTTTGCGTGCCATTTTCAGTATAATCTCGAAATCGTCACGGATCGTCTGTCACTGACCAAAATTGATAAAAATCCCGGGTAAAGCTTCAGAGAGTACGGGTTCCGGTAGAGAGAGCAAGCGGCAAAAGTCGATCCTCCAATGAAAGAGAGCGAGATGGTTGATTACTTCTTACAGGCTTTGGAGCCTACTTACTATGGTCACCTGGTGTCAGCAGTGGGAAAATCTTTTAACAAGGTAGTGAAAATGGGAAGTATGGTTGAAGAGGGGCTCAAATCCAACAAAATCATGAGCTATTCGGCAATCAAGCGAACTACCCAGGCTATCCAGAGTGGAGGGGTACTGGGAAAGAAAAAGAAAGAAGATGTGGCGGTAGTTGACTCGAGAACTTGGTCCAGGGGCCCATCACCATATTACCGTCAACCTCGAGCCCGTCCCTAAACCTACCCCCACACTCCACAGCATTATTATCCACCCTGTGAACCTCACTTCTCTGTCCATCATGCCCACACATACCCCCAACATCCTATCCATGTGCAATGGCGTGCACCCATCCCACAAAATACTTACCCAACTCAAAACACCTACCCACCTCCAAGAGCCTATAGGAATCCCCCTGGAATAGGTTTGCGAGCCAGTAAAAATTTCAAGCAGGAGAGGGCACAGAAGTAGGAGACTTTCACCCCGTTGGGAGAGTCATATGCAGACTTGTTTGGGAAACTAAAGCATTATAACCTGATTGCACCAATTCCTCCGAATCATGTGGATAAGCATGCAAGAGGCTTTGACCCTTCTAAGCGGTGTGAATACCATTCCAATGCCCAGGGGCACGATGTCAAAAGTTGCCGGGATTTGAAAAGAGAGATAGAAAGAATGATTCAGGAAGGGGTAATTGCGGTCCAGGACAGTGCCACCCAGAACATTGCACAGAATCCTTTACCTGCACATGATGGTGCACATTTTGTGGGGAATATCCATGGCGATAGGGAGTACAAGAATCCTCTCAAAAACTCGGTGAATGAAGGCCCCAGCAATTTTGATGGGCAATCCATGTAACGACCCGATCGGTCGTTTTGAGTACTAGTGCTCCGTTCAGCAGTCAGAGGCCATGAACAGCTTCATTTCAGGTATTATGACTTGTTCGCATGGTCGGAATTTAAATTCGGTAAGATCGAAGTTAAATTTAGATGAGAATTCTCATTTGAGAAGCTTAAAGTTGAAAGAATGAACTAGGATTGGATTTTTGAGTAAACAACCTCGGAATTGGGATTCGAAGGTTCCAGCAGGTTCATATAATGATTTCGGACTTGGGCGTGTGCCCGAATTGGGTTTTGGATAACCCGGGAGCGTTTTGGCGCCTAATGTGGAAGTTAGCATTTTAGAAGAAATTCTATGAGTTTGGCTTGAAGAGAATTTCAATGTTATCAAAGTCCGTTTGGAATTTCGAAACTGTGAATAGCTCCGTATAGTGATTCTGGAGCTGGGGGCGCGATCGGAAGTGAATTTGGAGGTCCGGTGAAGAAGTTAGCCTATATTGGCGAAGTTGGAATTTTGGCGAATTCCGGTTGACAGGTGAGATTTTGATCCGAG
>MU766858.1:4924-25292 GCA_026770625.1 Nicotiana glauca
CCGAAATACGTCAAACGACGTCTGTTTTCAACCAAACTTTACATAAAGTGCTTAAACCATATATAAGACCTATACCGGATACGGGAACCAAAATACGGGCCCGATACCATCACTTTCTAATCAAATTTTATTTCCATTTTCCTTAAATATTTTTAGAAAATAATTTTACTCAAAAATTTATTTCCCGAGCCTGGGACCTCGAAATTTGATGATTCTTATTTCTATGAGTCACAAATAATAATACGAACATAGCCGTTCAATCGAAACTCAATTCGGAGCTCGTTTTCTCAGTGAGATATCCATTTCGCTCGTTAAACAATTAACACATGTTTCGCGTCAAAAACCCAATCGCGACTTGATGAAATTAAACCAAACTTTCCAGATCAGTCCTATAATTCATTATCAAAATTCCGAAAGTCTCGAAATCAAATTTTGATCTCTATAACTAAAAATGGACCTTTGGATCATTACATGCTTATGCTCAAAACAGCAAAAATCTTCCAAAAATTCTTCCAAAACTTATCCGAGCCTCATGGGACCCCGACCAAACATGCCAACATAATTCATAACATCATTTAAACCTATTCCAATCATCAAAATACCTCAAACAATATCAAATTACTCAAAACTCATCGAATTCAAGCCTAAGTTTCTAAAAACTTCCGAAATACACTTTCGACCAAAAACCCAACCAAACGATGTCCGAATGACCTGAAATTTTGCGCGCACATCCCAAATGATACAAAGAAGCTACAACAACTCTAGGAATTTCATTCTGACTCCCGGATCAAAATCTCACATATCAATCGAAAATCGCCAAAATACTAACTTCGCCAATTCAAGCCTAATTCTACACCGGACCTCCAAAACCACTTCCAATCACACTCCTAAGTCACAAATTACCTCCCGGAGATAACCGAACCATCGGAATTCACATACGATCCCTCTAACTCATAAGTCAACTCTGGTTGACCTTTCCAACTTAAGCCTTCTTAAAAGAGACTAAGTGTCTCACTTCTTACCAAAACCATTCCAAATTAACCTAATTACACAAGATACGGATAATGAAGCATAAAGAAGCTGAAAATAGGGAAAACGGGACAGTAACTCATGAGACGACGGATCGGGTCGTCACATCCTACTCAATACATCAGTCGCCATATTGGTCATTCCATAACGATACCAAATAAAACAACCATAGTCATTGGGTCGTTTCATCTACCAAAGCTGTCGAAGATTTAGATGCTTGCGCTGAAAAAAATTCTTTAAGCTCTTGTGGTCAGTATAAATCTCACAATTTTGCAGTATAAAAAATGCCTCCAAACCTTCAAAGCCAAAACCAAAACCACTGCAACTAACTCTAAGTCATGAGTAAGATAATGTAGGTCATGCTTCTTGAATTTTCTCTAAACGTAAGATATAACACGATTATATGCATAAGAACACATCCTAATTCATCCTTAAAGCATAAAAAAAATATCATGAGTCCTCCAAAACCTGTTGGTAAGGCTAATACTAGGGAAGTTGTTAAACATGTTTTGGGTTCCTAAAGCTCTGCTCACATTCCTTTGTCCATGGGAACTTTGCGTTTTCTTTTTTGGTGTCACCTAGGTTAGTGATGCTGCTATTTTGTAACTATCATATACCAAATTCCAGTAGTAGTCTGCCAAGCCAAGTAGCTGCAGATCTTTATAGCAATAGTTGATCTTTGCTATTTCTAAATTGTTTCCATCTTTTTGGGATTTACCATAATTACATCCTTAGTTACAATAATCTCGACCTGGGTTTATCCAAATTCACGTTTCAAGAACTTGGCAAAAAGCTAATTTTTATGGCAACGTCTATAACATATATATTTTTTGTTTATGTTGGTACTCGTGTTCTTCCTAGCTATGAGAATATACCAAAATATATTAAATAAAAACTACGATACCTTTTTTTTCTAGAAATAACTCGAACACCATATTCATTATATCTTATAAAACGAATGGAGAATTTGCTAGTCCAAAAGGCATTATAAGTAACTCATAATATCTATACTGAGTTCTAGAGATTGATATCGAAATATCATCCTTTATTATTTTAAGCTGATAATAACTAGACTGGAGATCAACCTTTTAAAAGTGGGAGGCTCCTTGTAACTGCTCAATAAGTTATCTATACAAGACAATGGATATTTGTTGTGTATTGTTATCTTATTTAATTCTCTGTAGTTGGTGCACATCTTTAAAGACTTATCCCCTTTTTTTTCCAATCAATATTGGTGTACCCTAGGGCAACACTCGATATGATAAAACCTATATCTGGTAAGTCTCTCAATTGTTCAATTAGCTCTCTCAATTCTGTTGGTGCCATATGATATAGTTTGCGTGCCATGTGTCAACTCAATACCGAAGTCTATTTATTGGAGGTAGTCCTAGTAAATCTTTAGGAATACATTAGAGAATATCTCATTATGATACTTCTTTTTTCTCAAACTAAGTGCCTCTTCTCTTGTGTCCCTTACCATATCTATGAGACCCAAACATCCTTTATTCTATAACCGTTAAGTCTTCATAATATATAATTTACTCATCTCTAAAATCTATAATCCCTTTTGGACAAAAATAGCCTTTAAAGTCCACCAAACCTAATAGTTTTTCCATAATAATTGAGGGTAGCATGGTAAGAAGATAATTCATCCATATTTATCTGTATGTTAGAGTCAACCATATATATATCAAGTACAACTTGGTTATCTAGTGTTTCTTTCTCTTAACTTGAATCTTAAAAGTTTTAAACACGTCTAACTACTATAAATTTTTCACAGATGTGGCAACCCTAAAAGGATCGCTTAATATCTCAAATAATTCTTGATTTTTAAATCTTCGACTCATATTAAAATCCAAACTAAAAGATATTTCTAATCTCGATCTTCTTATGTGAGTTCTTGACGCCTATCATGTCCATATTTTCAATATTTCTGGTAAGTACAACTGCTGCAGAATAGGTCTAAGTCTTCATATATACAGTTATTACCTTGTCTAAATAATTAGCCAACCTTTCAACAAGCCTCTAAACTTAAGATATTGCTTGCATATCCAGCTGAGAAAGTTTGGTGTTATATGTATCTATACCCATCGTCTAAATCAATTTCTTAAATGATCTAGCAGGAAAGTTCACATCACAAACTGACACGAAGGAAGTGATTCATAAGCCCTTTAGTGAAATTATTCCCAAATTAGTTGTGTTGCTCTTGTTGGCATCCCTAAGAGTGCACTAGCATTTCATGCATTCACCATGTTCTTTAGTCTAAAAGTTGCATGTTCCATAGGCCTCTTCATGAAATATCCTATATCTCATAACGTGGTAAGTATTTTACTAAAACCTTTAAGGTTCCTTTGAACTATCAGAAACAATAAACTTAGTAGTTTCAACTTTAGGAACTTTATTAAGAATATTTTGTTGTTTCCTACAATCTTCTAAGTCCATGAGGACTTTAGAGCCCCTATTTTGTTGCTCTTTATTCTTATGTTTATTCATTATATCCATAAAGATCTCAAGTTTTTTTTCTTTTTCACGAAAGTAAGTATCTTTTTTATAGCACTCCTCCATCATTGTAGTGGTAGACTAAGTATAAATTTCCGAAATGGAATCTATTATGTATCTTACCGAGAAGCACATATGGCTCAATGAACCTTTCACTGGTCTTGTATAGTACTAATGTAGCATTTCTTTCTTGGAGATGGTTGCATGTCCGTTGGCGAAATTTGGCATCTTTGAAGTTTGAACCTCTAGCCAAATTCTATTATATGGTAATTGGTCCGAGCCACACATGAATAGGATAAGTAATGATAGATTCAGTTATTTGAACCTAATCACCACACACGTACGGGGGAATAAGAAAGAAAGATATGAGACATATCACGCCCTTGCAGAATCACGATTATGGGAATGGCCGGCTACATAACCATAATTGAGATTCTACTACCGACGTGTGCTCCATTAGTCACAAGAATAACCTAAGCTCTGATACCAACCTTGTCACGACCCAATTTAGGATCGTGACCGGCGCTTAGGAGCAAGTGCCCCCAAGTAAGCCTCGTTGGTATTTTACAGAAAATCGGCCAGAGTTTCTCCTGTCTTTGGACCATCCCATAATTCTTCCTGTCTCAAATTCAGCAACCAAACATCCTAATAGTAATTCAAATGACAATGATTTTTTCCATTAACCAAAATAAGTATCTACCTTTAACAGTCCACCCACTAATAACTAGGAATACCACTTTATCTCCAAATTTTTATAAGAATGAGTGTTACTCAACATAAGTCTATAATAACAACGACTACTCAAGACACTAAAAGAATGACCATGGAACGACTCTGAGAGTTCAAAGAAAAGATCATAACAATTGACAAAATTTCCATCCATGCGCACAAGCGTGAGGCTCACCAAGAAATCTCAACGCGTGTGCTCTCATTAACGAAATCCTCGCATGCGTCAACTGCTGTCTCTATAAAAAAAATTAGTTGGGAATGAGTCGCTAGCTCAGTGAGTAATAACACTTAGCCACAACCGTTTTATTGGGGACAAGTTAGAAAATATGCTAGTATATTAAACAGAAATTATCATTAAAATGCCCCTTTAAGAAACTACAAATAAACAATTTTCAGTCTCATCATATTTTTCTTGTAGTATAATACGATTGACAATTTAATAAGCTCGGTAACAACTGTATAATATCAATTCCTTATGTTTGGGAGGTTTCCGAGAAAGGATCATGTAATCTGTATCACTGTGTGGACCCCTTCGTAAAAGGAGTCACATATAACTGTAGGTCCTTACTCGATGGAAAAACTATAACTGTATGCTAGTTCTACCTTCCCACTAGCAAGGGTTATAACTGTACTCGGTAATCGGTAAATACAAGGTGCACCAGGTCTAACGAACCCGTCGTTAGATACGGGATCTTTCAAAGTCTCCTCCCATTTATACTCTTTCTTGTAAACAGTAAATACTCGTACAAAAGCATTTTCAAAATAACAAAGGGCATATAATTTCTTATCAAATCTTGAAATTTTATTTCGGTAACGATAAGCATGTATCAAGTACCAGTAAAACATATCTAGTAATAGTGATAATTTAAATAACTGTAACATCTCAAGTAACGGTAAAACATATCTAGTAACGGTGAAAATATTTAGATTAACTGGTAAACATCTCAACTAAACTGTCCGGTACCATATCAAATAAAGAACTTGTCCCACATGCAACTCAAATTAATCGGTAACATATTCATATTAAAAATCATGTGTAAACCATGCAGGTTATGAAAACACAAATTGCGATAAGATTACTACTCACAGTACTCATACGAAATAACAAACTCGTCACCTCGAACAATACGTACGACTTTCTTCAATCAATCTATAACCACATCAACACCGATCTCATGTTAATTTTCTCATTTAGGCTAAATTCATCACTAATTTAGAATTCCCGATCCTCCGAGTTTCATATTTTATCATCAATTCGCCGAATTATATTTACCTGTGCTATGAGTAATTTAGATTAGTCCAAAATCTTTTAAATAAAAAGGCACTTTTATATAATTTATTCCTTGTACTATTCAATTTCCTTAATCATATATATAATTCGACACTTAAATATTATTGTCCACAATATCCTTTTTTTTTAATTAAATTTTCAATATCCGATAGAATCCCACAAACACATAAATCGGGATTTAAAGGATTCCCCCAGAAACTAAAGAAGAATCAATAGAACGGAAAAATTAATCTTTTTTTTTGCCGAAGGATAGTTTTCAGTTGAAGCTGCTATATATGTCCAATCTTTCTTCCTTTAATTGTAAATCTTACTGCCAACAATTTCCTTACCTCACATGCTTGTCAATAACGTTGATGTCCAAGTAGTTGTTCCAGCAACCACTCTTTTTGTTTCTTTAAGTTTGGAGTTGGCTTTCCCAAATCCCTAAATCCCGTCATGCATTAATAGGGTGGGCCTTGGCACATGCAATTTTAAGTATCGAGTATTATAGGGAGCTTAGTGCATGAGACTGTCTTTTATCAGAGCTTCCATACAATTCATCTTCCTGATTTCAAATAGAAAGAGAATGGGAGTTTATCTATACTGATATTATAATCTTTAGATATACTCCCTGTCCCAAATTGCTACTATTGGGTTATCCCACAATGTTGGCCACTTTCATTCTAAGGTATCATATAGCTTTCTCCACTCTGCTAAGTAATTATCACAAAATATGAACTATAGATGAATTACCTGGCCCCACAATTTCTGAATACCACAAGAATAGCTATACTGCAGGGTTTGTATAGCTTATGAACCATCAGTCCGTAAATGCGAATCAACATGCAAATAACCCAAACCTCCTCAACAACAACAAACCCAGTCCGGGAAATAACTCAAACCTCACGAAGAAGAAATGATATATAACTCAAATGCAACTGGATACTCTCAGCTCGAGCACATGAAAGTAACTCAAATGCAACTGGATACTCTCAGCTCCAGCACATGAAAAGACTAATCAATTCTATAAACATAAGCCTGTGCCAATCACATCGCTGTAATTTAAGGCTCTTCACTGCATAAAATTTTACTTATCTACCTATAGTTAAACATGTCCAGTTCAGAAGAAAAATTTAGGATACTGCACATTTTTTTCGTAGATTTTGTATCAAAAGTTAAGATTACAAATATGATAATCACAGAGGTTATACATGATATCTTATGGCATTAGTTTTCCTTTCACCATTATTAGTTACTAGCCAATAACAGATGTCAATACTTTCTGTTGACAGATCATATTTAAAACTGAGTTCTGTTATAGACTAAGCTCGTAAACAGTATAGACATCCATTTCTTATTCGTAAGAATTGAAAACAAAAGTATCAGTAGGTGTCCAAGTATAAATTTCTGGAATTTGTATAAAAATGAAAGGAAATGAGGACAATCCACCTCTCAGCTTTCAAGGTCCTTCCTATAGTGAGTCCCAATTCACAGAACGAAGCCAAAAAAAGGAGACGGAAAGAGCAATCTACTTCCAGCTATAGTGTATCAATCAGGTAAAGAAGCTAATCCACATACTAAATTGTTAGCTCAGACTTTGGAGTGAACAGAGCAATGCTTTGAACCTATCGGTAAAGAGCGGATGTTATTATCCATCTTGACGAGCAGCTAGCTTCTGGAGAAGAAGGTATTTAAGATCTCCATAAGTTCCAGCAGGATGAAACCAAAACCACCAAACAAACTGATATAGCAAAATCTTAGCGTTTGTAGAATACAATGTCACGGCTGCAGTTGGCCTTAATAGCTTCCTCTAAACCTTGTACACGGTCAAAGTCAACTTTGAAAGTGACCATGGTGACTCCATCTTTACCGGTATCATAATCCTGCTTGATGTCCTCTGCTTGGAAAGACTGTAGCTGCATATCACAAAACAGATTTCCCGAAATGCACCAACAAAAAATAAACATGCACCAATTATGCTCTTGATCCAGCTTTTGATTAAGAGAACGAACCGAAAAAAATAATGAAAACAGAAGTATCAAAAGCTATTTCTAAATAGCACAACAGCAACAAATATTAGCATTTTTCACACATTACATCAAACTCACCTGATGGTATAAAACCCCTAACAGGTCAAAAGGAACCTCCAAGCCCATCGGTACCTGAAACCAAAAGTATTGCCTAATCAATGAGGAGATCTCAAGTTTATGTTAAAAGCGTAGAATGAAATGAGAAGAGTAGGATCAGCAATAGAAGTGGAGTTTGAAACTATGCTCATACAAGATGGGCAAGAGGTAGAAAGCTGCTCAAGCAATTAGTTTAGTACTTTAGATTTTATGAGACATGTTGGAGCGTTTCTCAAACATTCTGCAGCTACTCCTCCATAAGCTCTAACTAGACCGCCAGTGCCAAGCTTAATTCCTCCAAAGTACCTGCATTTTAAGCAAGATAAAGATCTATGCATGCTTTCTTTTCTTGAAACATTCCCCAGAAATACGTCTAGTTTATATCTACTCTGACAAGAATTATGAAGGTACTAACACAGTTTACTAAATAAAATCGGGTACCTTATCACAACAACCATGACTCTATCCAACCCTGAGGATGCAATTGCAGAATGTATTGGCTTGCCAGCAGTACCGGATGGTTCGCCATCATCATTACTCCGATATTGTTCTCCAACCTAAAGTGAACAAACCATAACATTTTTTGGCATGGTAAGGTAAAAGCCAAGAAAGAAATTTTAAAAAATTGGAGAAACCAAAAACTAGAGGGACTCTGTTTGTTATTTGTCAATCCAAGCATAAGAAGCAGTCATCATTATGGATGGAAACAGTTGTAATCCAAATTCTACTCGCAAACCACATGTTCTCAATCAAATATGTATCAACTACACTTCAATCACTAAACCAGACAATCAGTAGCATACACTTAATCAGTGGCGGAGCTAAAGGGAGCCAAGATTCTACTGTAGCGGTAATGGGGTTCAAAAATTGCCTTAGATCACAAGTTTAAATCCTAGGTGTGTCACACTTTAGTATTTTTCTTTTTAATCCCCTTGTTTGAAATTCTAGCTCTGCCACTGTACTTAATACATGTTTCAACAAGTGTAGCTGTTTTTTTATGTTAAAATTACTTTTTTCATCAAATTCCAGATATTTCTATCATATAATGTTTATCAATAAAAACGTAATTTTGGGCACAAATACATACCTTGTACGCCCAACAATTATGAGTAGCTCGAGGGTCTTTTACCTAAAATCAAATCCAATCAAGTATTACAAAAGTATAACCAAAAACCAAACTAAACACAAATTTTCAAATACAAATTCAACATTCCAATTCCAATAACTAAATAAATACTACAAACTTTCAATCTTTACACAAAAGGATACCTCTGAAAGAAAGGATTGGGCAGAACGCTCATCAGGAATATGGCCAGCAATTGCAATAAATTTGCTCTTTTTTATTTCTTTTTCAAAAGTGGCCCTTTCTTTAATTGTTGTAAATGCACCTTTATTGTGATTGGAATTTGAACTACTACTGCTGCTGCTAGTGGTGACCATTTGTTTTCCGGTGCCAGAAAATAGGATCGCCGACGAGAAAATCAGGTGGTGGTTACGGCGGCGACGGTAGAGGTGGTGGTTAAGTTTTGAACAAGGAGTGGAAAATAACCAGTTAGCAGACATCTATGGCAACTATTTCGTGGAGATTGAGGATGTTGGCAACTAGTGTAAAAATGAAAAAAGGGTAAATTGAAATTTTTACCCATTTAGTTTATAAAATTACGATAATTTACCCCATAGTTTTAGTAATTACGAATTCGTCTTCGGAGTTTAAAGAACTCCCCAGTAGCAACTATACTTCTTTCAAAGATGAAAATACTTCAAAATGGCTAAAAGTTTCACTTTAGGAATAGAATGTCAAAAAGTTATACTCCATTAGAAGTAAGGGTGTTAAACGGGTGGGCCGGGTCGGGCTGGGTTGGCTTTTTTGGACCCGTACGGGTTATGGTCCGGGCCGGTTACGGGTTGGGATTTACGGGTTCGGGTTCATCCAGGTAAAAATTGAACCGTAAGAGTTACGGGTTGAGGGTGTCGGGCCGGGCCGGGTTTAGTATTTTTTTTTTTTGTATAACTATTGTAAGTTATATTAATACTTTGTATTAATATAAAGAATACAAGGAAGATGGGAAAAAATTGTACTTATAAATTGAAAGTGCTACATTTATTTCAAAATTACAAAATTAAAGTTATCATTTAAAAAGTAAATTAACAAAAAAATAGTAAAACTAAATTTTCATGCATAATACATTTTAATCTAACAAACTAAAACATTAAACATAAATACATCTAATAATTTTAAAATAACACAAATTATCTTAAAATCTTAAAATAACACATATATAGCATATTTTAAAAATAATACGTTACCATCATATTCTATGATTTGAGCATTTATAGTTTTATACCCTAAATATATACACTATATATTAAGTTCCAATAATTTTAAATTATGTTAATTAGTATACAATAATTGGTATATTCGTAGTATATTCATGGTAAATTTATGGTATATTCACGGTCTGGGTCGGGCCGGGCCGGGTCGGTTAACCGGTTTAACGACACTGGTCATATAACGGGTTGTACCGGTCCGAGTAACCGGTATTTAAAATGTAAATAGAGCAACCCGCGCGACCCCCCTAACCCAGCCCAGCCCAGTCCCCTTTAACCGGGTCGGGCCGGTTTCGATTTTAACCGGTCTGGGCCAATCCGGAATCGGGTTGACCCAACCTATTTAACACCTTTAATTAGAAGACCTCTTCTTTCATATAAGGCAAAATACTTTAAATCACCCTTAAATTTGGCTTAGATTATTAGTATCCTCCCCGAACTATGCCCGACCCTCCTCAACTTGGCCTTTTGAGAGTCATTACCCCCCTAGACGCTGATGTGAGAAAAAGTATGGGTACACTCACCGCCACGTGGATTTTTTTGTCTATGTGGCATTATTTTGAAAAATAAATTTTTTTTTACCTTTTAAGAATATTACTTTTTAGATAAATTTTTTCGAACACAATTTATAATAAAACTTGGATAGAACTACATTATTTAGGCTCAATATTTTTATTTGGCCAAAATTAATAAAGTTTTAGTTTTTTGAATTTCACCTAAAAATATAAACAATTAAAATAAATAGTCAAGGCATCTAACTAATTAATTTCAAACTATGTATGTTTTATAACTTTTTAGATGCCTTGACTATTTATTTCAATTGTATAAATCTTTATTTTCAGGTCTAATTTAAAAAAAGATTAACTAAAACTTTATTATTTTGGCCAAATAAATTTTTTTAGCACGGGACCTGCACATAGTGCAGAGTGTAGTATCAGTACAACCGACCCTATGTGTTGGTAAGTGCCTGGCCTAACCCCAGCGAAGTAGTAACGGGGCTAGGACCAGACTCCAAATAAACTTGTGCAGTATATAATATGCAACGAAAAATAACACAGAAATAAACAAGTAAAGATGGGAGGGGTACATGTTGTGGGTGAATATCAATACCAACAGTAATTAAGAGAAATACATGAGAACAATTTAGAATCTACAGTAAAACAACAATAACACTATTGCGGCGTGCAACCCGATCTCTATTGTTTATCACTGTTGCAGCGTGCAACTCGATCCAACTATATCATTGTTGCGGCAACACGATCAATTTATATCATTGTTGCAGCGTGTAACTCGATCCATTTATATCATTGTTGCGACATGCAACCCTATCCATTTATATCACTGTTATCCATTTATATTATTGTTGTGGCGCACAATCCGATCCACATATACAGTTCCACACCAACACAACAAGAGTCCCGGCAAGGGATCAATAAAGAAACAACACTATCCCGGCAAGAGAGTCGAAAATAAAAGTAAAACACATCCCGACAAGGGAAAACCAACTATAATAAAACTTGTTCCAACATCTAATTACCTCAACTAGCACAAATACTCAATCATATGTAATTTCCATGAGTGTAATCATAATCTTTGCTCAACACAGAGATTCAACAACTTAGACATTCGTAGTATCCATTAAGAACACAACAATTTCAATTTAAGACTCACGGTCATAGTCACCAACGTATAGATACTCGTTACCATGCCTATACGTCGTACTCAACAAATAACATGTAGCAAATATGACACAACTTCCAATCCCTCAAGCTAAGGTTAGACCGAACACTTACATCGATGCCACGAACATAATTCACGTCTCAACTATCGCTTTACCCCTTGGTTTCACTACCAATTCGCTCGTATCTAGTCAGAAGTTACTTAATTACATCAATAAACGCTTAATGAATCAATTCCAATGCATAAAAATAAATTTTCCAAAATTTTACCCAAAAAGTCAAAAATCGCCCCGGGCCTACATGGTCAAAACTCGAGGTTCGAACCGAAACCCGACTGCTCATTCACTCACGAACTCAAATATATTATTTGTTTTTAAATCGAACCTCAAATTGAGGTCCAAATCCCCAAAAATTAAAAAACCTAGGTTCTACCCTCCCAAACATCCAATTTTCCCCATGAAAATTATTGATTTTGAGTTGAAATCATGTTAATAGATATTAAGGATTGAAGAAAACTAGTTTAAAAATAACTTACAATTGATTTGGAGAAGAAGTTTGCTTTGAAAAATCGCCCTAGAACGTTCATGTTTTGAGAAGATATGAAAATGGGTTAAAAATTCGTCTAAGTGTGATTTTACAGGTCTCTGATGTCGCAATTGCGACCGGGGTTCGCAATTGCGAACCCTTCAGAAAATTGGACTTTCGCATTTGCGAGGCAAAATGTCGCATTTGCGGCCAAGTCTATTTTCCGGTGTTCTTCGCATATGCGATAGACCATTCGCAAATGCGAAGTCGTATTTGCGATACAAGAGTCGCATTTCTAACTAAGGCAGTGACTGGGAGGGCATTGCATTTGCGATGGAAAACTCACATTTGCGAGGGAAGGCTGGTCTGGGCTAGTTCGCATTTGCGACACATCCCTCACATTTGCGAGCCAGGCTTCGCAAATGCAAAGCCTGCAGGCCTGCACTGAAACAGCTGAAGCCTGCAATTTCTCAAGTCCAAAATCTACCCCGTGGCCTATCTGAAACTCACCCGAGCCCTCGAGGCTCCAAACCAAGCATGCAAACCAACCTAAAAATATCATACGGACTCGCTCGTGCATTCAAATCACTCAAATAACATTAACAACTATGAATTTTGTATCAAAATCATGAAATTCCTTAAGAACTTCAAACTTGCCAATTTTCTCAAAAACGATCTGATTCACATCGTTTCAAGTCCGTTTCTTGCCAAATTTCACAGACTTATCTTAAATTACATATAAGACATGTACCGAGCCCCAGAACCAAAATACGGGCCCGGTACCATCAAGTTCTACACATTTCATTTTCAAAAACTCGTAAATATTCCAGAAAACAATTTTCTTTAAAAATTCATTTATCGGGCTTGGGAGCTCGGAATTCGATTCCGGACATACGCCCAAGTCCCACATTTTCCTATGCACCCTCCACAACCGTTAAATCACGGATCTGGATCCGTTTACCCAAAATATTAAATGAAGTCAACTTAATTCATTTTAAATTCAAAATTTATCATTTTTCATAGATTTTCACATATTGGCTTTCAGGCTAAGCGCTCGGACTGCGCACAAAAATTGAGGTGAGACAAAAATAGGTTTTTAAGGCCTCGGAACGCAGAATTTACTTTTAAAACAAGTGATGACCTTTTGGGCTATCATATTCTCTACCTCTAAAACAATCGCTTGTCCTCGAACGGATATAAGAAGGAAGTGCCTGAGTCGGGGAAAAGATGGGGATAACGGCTCCGCATATCGGACTCGGACTCCCAGGTCGATGCCTCAGGAGGCTAACCTCTCAACTGAACACGAACAGAAGGAACTCTTCGATCTCAACTGACGAACCTGTCGGTCTAAAATAGCTACCGGCTCCTCCTCATAAGACAAGTCCTTGTCCAACTGGACAATGCTAAAATCTAACATGTGGGACGGATTGCCGTGATACTTCCAAAGCATAGATACATGAAACACTAGATGCACGGCTGATAAGCTCGGTGGCAATGCGAGTCTGTAAGCCACCTTTCCCACTCGATCAAGAATCTCAAACGGGTCAATGAACCTAGGGCTAAGCTTGCCCTTCTTTCCAAATCTCATCACCGCCATCATAGGCGACACTCGAAGTAATACCCACTCATCAACCATGAATGCCGAATCACGAACCTTGCGGTCGGCATAACTCTTTTGCCTAGACTGAGCTATACGAAGCCTATCCTGAATAATCCTGACCTTGTCCAAGGTATCCTGAACCAGATCCGTACCCAACAACCGAGCCTCTCACGGCTCAAACCATCCAACCAGTGATCGATACCGCCTACCATACAAAGCCTCATAAGGAGCCATCTGGATACTCTACCGGTAGCTGTTATTGTAGGCAAACTCCGCTAAAAGTAAAAACTGATCCCACGAGCCTCCAAAGTCAATGACACAAGCTTGGAGCATATCCTCCAAAATCTAAATGGTCCGCGCGGACTGCCCATCCGTCTGAGGATGAAACAATATGCTCAACTCAACCCATGTGCCCAACTCTCGTTGAATTGCTCTCCAAAAATGTGAGGTAAACTGCTACCTCGATCCGAAATGATAGACACGGGCACACCATGAAGATGAACAATCTCCCGGATATAGATCTCAGCTAACCTCTCGGAAGAATAAGAGACTTCCACATGAATGAAATGTGCTAACTTGATCAACCTATCAACAATAACCCATACTGCATCGAACTTCTTCTGAGTCCGTGGGAGTCCAACAACGAAGTTCATAGTGATACGCTCCCACTTCCACTCAGGATTCTCAATCTTCTGGAACAAACCACCAGGCATCTGATACTCGTACTTAACCTGTTGACTGTTCAAACACCAAGCCACATATGCAACTATATCTTTTTCATTATTCTCCACCAATAATGCTGCCCAAATCTCGATACATCTTCACTGTGACCGGATGAATAGAGTACCGAGAACTATGGGCTTCCTCTAAAATCAACTCTCGAAGTCCATCCATATTAGGCACACAAACTCGATCCTGCAATCTCAAAACTTCATCATCACCTAATGTAACCTGCTCGGCACCTCCGTGCTGCACCGTGTACCTAAGGACACGCAAATAGGGATCATCATACTGCCGATCTCGGATATGTTCCAAAAAAGAAGAATGAGTGACTATGCAAGCTAACACACAACTGGGCTCAGAAACATCCAACTTCACGAACTGCTTGACCAAAGCCTGAACATCCAAAGCAAGCAGTCTCTCACCGACCATAATATAAGCAAGACTACCCATACTGGCTGACTTCCTACTTAAAGCATCGACCACCACATTGGTCTTTCCCGAATGATATAAGATGGTTATATCATAGTCCTTTAATAGCTCCAACCACTTTCTCTACCTCAAATTCAACTCCTTTTGCTTGAACGGGTATTGCTGACTCTTGTGATCCGTGAATACCTCACATGCCACGCCATACAGATAATGCCTCCAAATCTTCAATGCGTGAACAATGGCTGCCAACTCCAAATCAAAGCTGGTAATTCGGCTGGTATAGCAAAGAAATCATCTCTCCACCAAGTCTTGGCGAATCCAGACAGGCGAAAAGTAGCAAAATCGACCCCACTGATCTCCATTATCCCTATGTTCTTCAGAACCTCATGACAGCTGTCTAGATAATCCTGGGGATCCTCAGAAGATGCATCGCTGAATGTAGTAGTGAAGAGCTTGGTGAACATGTCCAATATCCATAAAGCATTGGCAGACATAGCTGCTCCATCACTGGTCTGGGCTACCACACCTGGCAGAGCCGCTCCAACTGGCTGAGCTGCTGGAGTCTGAAACTGGGGAGCCATTTGCTCCGGAGTGCGAGTAGCAGGAATCTGGGCTCCTCCTCCATCCTGAGAGACGCCTGGTGCTACAGGAAGCAAGCTTGCCCGGGTGACACTCACCATAAGACCAACTAGATGGACCAGAGCGTCCTAGAGTACCGGGGTAGCAATAAACCCCTCTAAGACCTGAGCTAGGCCCACCGAAACTGTCTGGGCCGGAACCTCATCATCAAAGTCAACATGAGGCTCCATCGTTGATGCTGATCTCTGGGCTGACCTCTACCCCTACATCAGCCTCGCCCTCTACCCCTCGTGGGAGCTGCTGCTGGGGGCTCGGGATGCTGGTCAGTGAATGAGGAAGTGCGCGTTCTCGGCATCTGCAAAAAAACATAATAGAACTTCAATTAGCATTGAAAAACCAAACCGCACAACAGGAAAGAATAGATGTAAAAAAAATTCTAACTCTATACCCACTAGGGATAAATATAGACGTCTCCGTACCGATCCCTCAGACTCTACTAAGCTTGTTTGTGAACTGTGAGTCCCATGTAACCTAGAGCTCTGAAACCACTTGTCACGACCTGAATTTCTCATCCTCGAGAGTCGTGATGGCGTCTACTCGTGAAAGCTAGGCAAGCCGCGTATTAAATAATCACTAACCCTTTTATTAGCCTTTTTTAACAATTTAACTCAACATGCATTCAACAGATAAATGTTAACGATAAATAAATACATGCGGAAGACGTAATCTGATAACTTAATCAAAACCAGTACTAGAATACCAACATACACCTCTACCCGGCATCCGTTGTCATAGTATCACAGACCAACTACGAATACCATATACAAATGTCTGGAAAGAAAGGTACAATCTGTCTCTGAAGTAAATGGAAAATAGAAAAATATCTAAAGATAGAAGAGAACGTCAGGCCTGCAGGACTACCTCGGGATCTATAACTGAACTGAAGGCAGCCACCCAAATCTACCATCCAAAAGCTGTCGCTTCGGGATCTGCACATAGTGCAGAGTGTAATATTAGCACAACCGACTCCATATGCTGGGTAAGTGCCTGGCCTAACCCAAGTGAAGTAGTGACGAGGCTAGGACCATACTCCAAATAAACCTATGCAATAAATAAAATGCAGCAAAAAATAACACAAAAATAAACAAGTAAAGATGGGAGGGGGTACATACTGTGGGTGAATATCAATACCAATAGTAATTAAGAGAAATACATGAGAACAATTTAGAATCTACAGTAAAACAATAATAATAGTGTTGCGGCGTGCAACCCGATCCCTATCGTTTATCACTATTGTGGCGTGCAATCCGATCCAACTATATCATTGTTGCGGCATGCAACCTGATCCATTTATATCATTATTACGGAGTGCAACCCGATCTATTTATATCACTGTTGCGACATGCAATCTGATCCATTTATATCACTGTTGCGGTGTGCAACCTAATCTATTTATATCAATATTGCGGCGCGCAACCCGATCCATTTATATCATTATTGTGACGCGCAACCCGATCCACTTATACAGTTCCACAACAACACAACAAGAGTTTCGGCAAGGGATCAATAAAGAAACAATACTATCCCGGCAAAGGAATCGACAATAAAAGTAAAACACATCCGCGGTAAGGGAAAACCAACTATAACCAAACTTGTTCCAATATCTAATTACCTCAACTAGCACCAATACTCAATCATATGTTATTCCCACGAGAGTAATCATAATGATTGCTCAACACAGGGATTCAACAACTTAGGCATTCGTAGTATCCATTAAGAACACAACAATTTAAATTTAAGACTCACGGTCATGCTCGATACCAAGGTATAAATACTCATCACCATGCATGTACGTCGTACTCAACAAATAACATGTAGAAAATATGACACAACTCCTGATCCCTCAAGCTAAGGTTAAAATGAACACTTACCTCGATGCAACGAACACAATTCACGTCTCAACTATTGCTTTACCCCTTGGTTTCACTACCAATTTGCTCGTATCTAGCCACAAGTTGCTTAATTACATCAATAAATGCTAAATGAATCAATTTCAATGCATGAAAATAAGTTTTCCAAAGTTTTACCAAAAAAGTCAAAAATTGCCCCGGGGCCCACATGGTCAAAACCCGAGGTTCGAACCGAAAACTGACTACTCATTCACTCACGAACTCAAATATATGATTTGTTTTGAAACCGGACCTCAAATTGAGGTCCAAATCTCCAAAATTTGAAAAAACCCAGGTTCTACCCAAAACACCCAATTTCCTCCATGAAAATCATTGATTTTGAGTTGAAATCATGTTAAAAGATATTAAGGATTGAAGAAAACTAGTTAAAAATGACGTACAATGATTTGGAGAAGAAGTTATCTTTGAAAAATCGCCCTAGATTGTTTATGTTTTGAGAAGATATGAAAATGGGTTAAAAATTCGCCTAAGTGTGATTTTACAGGTCTCTGATGTCGCAATTGCGACTAGGGTTCGCAATTGCGAACCCTTCAAAAATTTGACTTTCGCATTTTGCGAAGTAAAATGTCGCATTTGCGGACCAATCTATTTTCCGGTCTTCTTCGCATTTGCAATAGACCATTCGCAAATGCGACTACAGGAGTCACATTTGCGACTAAGGCAGTGACTGGGAGGGCATCGCATTTGCGATGGAAAACTTGCATTTGCGAGGGAAGGCTGGCCTGCGCTAGTTCGCATTTGCGACACATCCCTCGCATTTGCGAGCCAGGCTTCGCAAATGTGAAGCCTGCATGCCTGCACTGAAACAGCTGAAGCCTGCAATTTCTCAAGTCCAAAATTCACCCCGTGGCCTATCTAAAACTCACCCGAGACCTCACACACCAACCTAAAAATATTATACGGACTCGCCAGGGGCGGACCCACGTGGAGTCAAGTGGGTTCATATGAACCCGCTTCATCGAAAAATAACACTGTATATATAGGTATATTTTTGCTATTTTCAAACAAGTAAAGGTATAAATATAATTTTGAACCCACTTCAAACAAGTAAAAATGCTTAGCCTGTTGGTAAAGAGGGTTCAAATTTTCCACATGGTCCTGAGTTCGAAATCGGCTGGTCACATATGATCTCTAATTTTTTTTTTGAACCCGCTTGAGAAAAATCTTGGGTCCTCCACTGGGACTCGCTCGTGCATTCAAATCACACAAATAACATCAACAACTATGAATTTAGCATCAAAATCATGAAATTCCTTAAGAACTTCAAATTTGCCAATTTTCTCAAAAATGATCTAATTCACGTTGTTTCAAGTCCGTATCTTATCAAATTTCACAGACATATCTTAAATCACATATAAGACATGTACCAGGCTCATGAAACCAAAATACGGGCCGATACCATCAAGTTCTAAACACATTTCATTTTCAAAAACTCATAAATATTTCAGAAAATAATTTTCTTTAAAAAATTATTTCTCCAGCTTGGGAGCTCGGAATTCGATTCCGGGCATACGTTCAAGTCCTATATTTTTTCTACGGACCCTCCGGGACAGTCAAATCACGGGTCCGGGTCCGTTTACCCAAAATGTTGACCGAAGTCAACTTAATTCGTTTTAAAACCAAAATTCCTCATTTTTTTTATAGATTTTTACATATTGCTTTTCAACTATGCGCCCGGACTGTGCACGCAAATCGAGGTAAGATCAAAAGAGGTTTTTAAGGCCTCGGAACACAGAATTTACTTTTAAAACAAGTGATGACAAAAAGGTCATCACAATAATGTAATTCTATCCAAGTTTTATTATAAATTATATTCGAAAAAATATATATAAAAAAATAACATACTTAAAAAGGTAAAAATATATTTCATTTTCAAAAAAAAGCCACATATACAGAAAAATCCACGTGACAGGCGAATGCACCCACATAATTTGCCACATCAGTGTCCATAGGGGTAATGACTCTCAAAATGCCTAGTTGAGGAGTATTAATTAAGACTACGAATAGTTTAAGGCTGTAACTAATAATTCGTGACAAGTTTAGGGGGGTGATAAGGTATTTTGCCTTTTGTCAAATTAGAGAAAGAACGTTTGAAATAAGTATTTATGTGTACTCTCTACATAAATGCTTGTCAACACTTGCAGAGTACATTTAGAAGAGTTGTGGCCAGAGGCGGACCCAGGATTTGAGTGCGACAGGGGCACCACTGTATGCTAATCATCAGCATAAAATTTTAAAGAAGAAAAAAAATACCGAACATATATATATATATATGTATGTATATATATGTATCGCAAAATGGGTGCTATGGGAGGAGAAGGAATAAAATTAATTAAATTAACTATTGTGTATTAGTACTAAACTATAAATAAAATTAAAAAAAAAGAAGATAAAAGTAAAAAAAAATAATTTGCTATTAAATATAAATTATATTGTAATCAAAGAACTAAAATATTAATTAAGTTAACTATTATATATTAGTACTAAATTATAATTGAATTAAAAAAAGAGATAAAGTAAAAGATAAAGCAATTTGCTATTTAATATAAATTATATTGTACTCAAAGAATAAAAATAGAAAGAAGGAAAAAAAAAAGCTAAAGGGACAAAGGGGGTTTTGAACGGGGCAATTGCATCTATACTCGTTTTTTGTGCCACATTTTAACCTATGCCCGCTTTGCAAAAAAAATTGCAAGCGTACCCGCTTTTTTGCATAACTTCAGCACACGGGGCTGAAGTAGCAAAGGCAATCACACAAAACTTCAGCATTTTAGTAGCCGGGCCTGAAGTTCAGCTCTAGAGCTGAAGTTTTTATTTTGTAACTCGCGAACTTCAGCTCTAGAGCTGAAGTTTTATTTTATAAGCTTTTGTTTAGTAACTGG